>JAOPTO010002373.1:15610-42374 GCA_033822845.1 Tetrapedia diversipes | reverse complement strand
TTATGAGACATTCTAAGACGAAAATCAAGAGTAACGATTTTGCGTTTGAGGCTTTATTTGAGTTATAATTAGTTAAAAAAGTCGCTTAGTCCGGACCAGTTGACGCCTGAGAGCGGCAACCGAGGCAATTCGGTAGGTAACGTCGCTGAGTCCACAGTGATACTCAGTCGTAACTGCGTACGGAATACGACTTACCTCTGAATAGCTACAGAAATGCACGTTCACACTCTACACTCACATGATCCTGTGACACATTTTAAATCACAATCGTAGAATCGTATCATTAAACCTAGTTACTCGACAATCCACAAGGACATATCAAAACAATCCCTGTGAAATTTTCGAGCAGAGAGGATTAATGTTTCTCCAAGGCACAAACTCCCACTAACACATAATCCATTTATGCAGACGCTGTAAATATCCGTTGAAAGCTCCCACATTCATTGAAAATAACACCGGAAAAGTTTGTGTATGAATCTGCAGGAAATACATACGAGACTAATATTGACAAGAAATTCACGCACGTCACGATTCCCTACAAAAAACTTCGTACATTTCACGATTTTTTATTAAAACATTCACGCATATTATAATTCTCTTCGAAAAAACTAACACATGTCGCGGTTACTTATGAAAAAATTCACACAAATCACAATTATTTAGGAAAAAATTCAACTACGTCACGATTCTCTATGAAAGATTTCACAAGTATCTGAATTTTTCACAGAAAAGGTCATTGCCCGATCAGCTGTTCACGGGAATGGCACACTGCAGCGGTTGTAGACGTTTCTGAAACAATGAATTCAATCACATCTACTAAAATCCACATAATTGTCCCATCAGAATTTCACGTATTCTTCTTTCACATCTCTGTCACTCGATTTAAAAACTTAATAAATAATAAACACTTTTCACTTGACAATTTCTCTTCGAAATACACTTTATTTATTGTACAGATCCGAACATCCCGAACAATTTGTTACGCGCAGTACCGATGTAAGGTAAAACACAAAATTCGATCAGCAATTGCAATTTCATAAAAGTTAGAAACCACGATTAATTAATCTATATCCTTAATTATAAAAAATAATGAGAAAGCGTCGAAAATTATGTACCAAGTATCAAAACGTGTGTGTAAATGAATATTGTTACACCTACGTTAAGGACAAAAAACGATCGTTATATGACCAAACACAAGAAAACGTTTAATACATGCAGTATGTGTATACAATTTTGTGTGAACTACATATTTTTTTAAAACTTCAGTCTAAATCATGTATTCATAAAATTTGTTATGTTACCGCACTTCTTTAATTTTACCTGAACATTGTAACTTCATAGCATAGTACAATATTCTAACTGCTTGGAAAAAATAAAAGATCCCATAAAACTAGCAAAGTTAAACTTATTGTTAGTACACAAGTAATATAATTATTTCATTTTTAATACAACATAAAGACCATATGAGAGGAAAGTCAATTATTTCTTTCGTATAAGTGAACAATTATAAAATTGTTCAATTCGATATTACGAAGATTATATTTTATTTCTTTTGGAATTATGTCTCTATGCATGCATATCTTTCATTTCCATAGAAGTTTAAAACAATTCTCAATAATATCAAATCTTAATCTCTTTCATTGTTAATGAATATTTTTTTATATATCAATTGTTAAGCAACCTTTAAACAACCTTTTTTTTTTTTTTTTTTTTTTAACGTGGAGGAAATCTTCGAAAGATACCCCACCACCCTGGGGGGGATGGCGAGGTTATGCGGGATTTCTACCCGCTAAAACCTCCACGGTGGCCTGCCTCTGCGTGTTGGGGGAGCACCGGGAACTCTGGAAGAACACATCCAGTACTCCCCCCACGCCTCGCCTCAACAGAGGCCCGATCTCGGGGGGTCAACGTGACCCCCAGTATTGCCTAAGACCATTAGGTATCTATGACGCCGTGCAGCCACAACACGACGCCATTCCGCCTGGGGAGAAGCTGTGCAATGCCGAATCGGGCCCCCACCCGACTCAGCAGCTTCTCCCTGTAGCGTTGCAATGGGGGAGATGTGGGCAGAAAATTCCTCCCCCGCAACGCTACAACTTCACCACTCAGGTGGCGACACGACGGCGCCCACGTCGCCTACTGCCGCCACCTCTCCCTGATGAGGGCCGCGCTCTCTCGCGAACCCTCTCGGCGGCCTCCTTCTGGAGCATTACTTGCTCGCAGAAGGAGACCACCGCCTTCCAGGCTCCCTCGCTGTCCAGCATCGACTCCACGACCGCTGGCAGCGAGAGATCGCCTCCAATAAACCTTCGGAGGACACGGCGCTCCTGGGACCACGCGGGACACTCCTCGAGAGTGTGTTGGGACGTGTCCTCCTCCTCTCCGCAGTGGTGGCATTGCGCCGTCGGCTCTCGGCCGATACGTCGCAGATACTCGCCGAAGCATCCATGTCCGGCGAGCATCTGCGTCACCCTGTAGGCGAGCCTACCCCACGTCCTGCCCATCCATGAGCGTAGGACGGGCATAACGGCGCCAGCAACACGCCGGCCAGAGCTAGACGGCTCCGACAACTGTCGTTGCCACTCAGACTCGGCGTGCTGCCGCGCGTGGCGTCTCCAGGAAGCCAGGTCTGCTTCCTGTGCTAACGGGTCCCCTCCCGGCTGGCGGAGGCGAACGGCAAGGGTGTGCACCGTCGCCGCCTCCTCCGCCAGGATCTCCAATGGAAAGAGACCTGCCAGCATCATCGCCGCCCTGTATGAGATCGTATGGTAACCCCGCACGATCCTGATGGCCATCATTCTTTCCAATCGGCGCACGAAAGTACGGCTGCGCCGGCTGGCCATCAAGTCGCGCGCCCAAATTGGTGCTCCGTACAGCACCATGGAACGCACGACTCCAGCATACAGGCGGCGAACCCCCTCTTGAGGACCTTCCAGATTCGGGAGGAGCCGACCAAGCGCGGCTGCGGCTCTCTCCACCCGGGGTGCCAAACCGGCAAAATGGTCCTCGAAACGCCACTGGCTGTCGATAGTGAGCCCCAAGCACTTCATCGTACGGCCTACCTCGACGCTCGACTCACACACACGCAGCCAGGACTGCGGCGGTTCCCCCCGCCGAGCGGTGTCGTAGAACCACACGCACTCGGTTTTCTCGGGGGCAACCCGCAGCCCCAGTCCCCTGATCACCGCGACGACGCACGCCACCCCGCACTCACAGAGGCGCAGCGTCCTCTCATAGTCCTCCCCCGTGGCCAGCACCAACGTGTCATCAGCGTAACACGTGATGGTGACCCCGGGGGGGAGCGCAGCCCGCAACACCTTATCGTATGCAAGGTCCCACAGCAAGGGGCCTAACACCGATCCCTGCGGGACCCCGCACAGAGTCTCCCTCTCGATGAAACGTTCATCCCGGCCGGAATACTCCACCCATCTGTACGATAGGTAGGACCCGACGATCCTCCGTAGGTAGGGCGGCACCCGGTGGTGAAACAGTGCCGCCCTAATTGTCCGCCAGGGCAGGGAGTTAAAAGCGTTGACAATATCAAGGGATACTGCCAACGCCACCCCACCCTGCGAAACCACTGCCTCCGAGAGGGAACGGACCCGTGAAATTGCGTCCACGGTGGACCGTCCCTCCCGGAATCCGAACTGGCAGTTCGAAAGATCGGGCCCTACCCCAGACAGGTGGGCGACGAGGCGGAACGCAATCACGCGCTCGAACAGCTTCCCCGCCTCGTCCAGCAGACATATCGGCCGGTATGCCGAGGGAGACACCGCGGGCCTGCGCTCCTTTTTAAGGAGGACCAGTCGGCCGCGCCTCCATGACGGCGGAAACACCCCGGTCTCCAGGCACCCGCTCAGGATGTCACTGAACGCGTCACCCAGAGAACCGAGGGCCGCCACCAACACGCGCCCGGGGATACCATCCGGGCCAGGCGCGGTATTGCGCGCCCCCGTGCGCTTCATCGCGCGAGCCAGCTCCTCGCGAGTGACCCCCATGTCGGAGGACCAGATGGTCGGGTCATCCGACACCGCCGACTGCAGGCGGCTGTCCACCGCGACCGTGGGGAATAGTGTGTCCACCACGGTCTCGAGCAGACGGGGGTCAAGGGACTCCGTCACCGGCGGGACCCAGGGGCGGAGCTTGCCCAGCACCATTCGGTACGGGCGGCCCCATGGGTCCCGGTCGATCGTCCCGAGGAGCTCACTCCACGCGGCGGCCTTCGCAGCCGCAATAGCAGCTCGCAGCCGCGACCGCGCATCCCGGTATCCCCGGTACGCCTCCTCAACCCTGTCGTCCCCGCGACGACCACGGCGGCGGGCCCTGGTGTACCGGCGCCTAGCGCGGACGCAGGAGTCGCGCAATTGCGCTATCCCCTCCGACCACCAGTACACCGCATGACGGCGCAAGCGCCCGGCCCGGGGCATCGAGGCGTCACAGATGTTAGTGAGCACGCCCCGAAGCCACCGCGCCGCACCATCAGCACCGCCCATATGGGAAAATCGGTGGTCGCCCCACGCAACGACATGAGCAGCAGCTCGCATCACGTCGTCGCTCAGGCGCGTGAGCGACCATCGCGGCGCCGACTTCCCCACAAGGTCAGGCCGCCGCAGGGGACGATTAAGGCCACCGTCAGCCACCACATCCATGAAGATGTACAGGTGGTCGGAGAGGGTTTCAACGCCCTCCGTCACCCGCCAACGATCGACGCGGCGCACGGCAGCAGGGGAACAAAACGTCACATCCACTATGGATGAACCCTGCCACCGCACACACGTTGCCGCCGCTCCGCGGATCACGAGCCTAAGGTCATGACCCGCGGCCCAGTCCAGCAGGCCGCGACCCCGCGCGTCCGTGCTGGGGGAGCCCCACGCACAAGCGTGGGCGTTGAAATCCCCCATCACAAGCACGGGACGAGGCAGGAATCGAGCCAAACATTGGCTGATCCTACCCAGGTGGGCGTCAAACCCCCCGAGGCCGCAGCTCGGGGAGATATAACAACCCACCACCACGAGGTCGCCCCACTCGACGGCAACGTAACCGTCGCCGATCTCCAACTTGGTGGCCGACGGTGAGCCTGGAACGTGGCTCCAGGTGATCGCGACCGAGCCGCGGCTGTCCCCCGTCCACGACGGGTGGTCCGGGACAGCGTACGGCTCCGCGATCACCGCCACTTCAACGCTCCACTCGCGCATAGCCTGCATCAGCAGGTCTTGTGCTGCGCGCGAGTGGTTCGCGTTTGTCTGGAGGAGGCAGGCACTGAACTCAATCAGTGGCCATGACCTCCTCCGGGTCTGGGGCCGCAGGTGCGCTCTGCGCAGGCCCCACCACCACAGGTACTTCTACCGAAGCCGCAGCCTCCGCCACCTGCGGCTTTCGCTGTCGACCGCCGCTCGGCTTCTGGGCGCAAGCCTTGCCGCCCAGCCGGTGGGATGCTGGACGCCCAAGGTCGCTGCAGAGGGGGCACTTCAGCGGGCGCGAGCACTCGCTTGCCCTGTGTCCCTCCCCACCACAGCGGTAGCAGCGGCCACCCCTGTCGACTGCAGCCGAACACTGCTGCCTCGCGTGCCCGACCTCGAGGCAGCGATAACAGCGGAGTGGTCGCCGCTCGAGTGGCTCAATACGCGCCATAGTCCACCCGACGCGCATCTTGCCAGCCTTCGAGATCCGGACGGCGGCCTCCGCAGGGCACTGCACCCATGCCGATCCCATACCCCGGCGGGAGCTACGTATAGCCCCCACCTTGACACGGGTCGCCTCGCAGCCGCCCGCCTCCGCCACAGCAGCCGCCACCTCGGCCACGCCGACGGACTCGTCCAGGCCCCTGATCCGAAGCTCAACCAGCTTCACGGGCCTGGACACTCGCACCCCCGTGCCAGACAGGGCCTCGGCCATCTTCTGGGCCAGGCTAGTAGCCTTGGCCACCCTGTCTTTTCCGGCGATCTCGAGGATGAGACCGCCGGTCATGGAGCGCTTCGGGCGCACACCCTCGATGCCCAGCTCTGCCAGGCTGATACGCTCCCTAGCAGTGGCGAGAGCTTGGGCGTACGTGCAGCCCACTCCAGGCGGCACGGTGAGGGCGACAGCGGCAGTCCTCGGGGGGCGTTGCACCACCGGAACCGCAGCCGTCTTCGCTCCGCCCTTCGCAGGAGCTGGTTTCGCCCGCCGTCTGTCGGGTCCCATTTCCGAACCGACGGGACGCACGCCCGAGCCGCCCGCCGCAGCCGCAGGCGCAGCACCACGCTTCTTTCGGCGCTTACGCGTCACCTCCCGCCACGGCTGCTCCTTCGGCGGGGCGCTGCGCCCATCCTGCCGCGCAGCGACAGGGAGATCCGCCGCTCCAGGGGCCGGTATCGCCTTCCCGGACCCCACTCCGCCGCCAGGGACCATCGGCGCCAACTCCGCCCTCAGCGCCGACAGCCTCTCGTCCATCATCCTGGTGATGCTGGCAATTAGGTGTTCAACACCAGCACCACCCGGAAGAGCCTCCGCTCGCGGATCCGGCACGGGCCGCACCGTGGACGTCGTCGGCGAAGCAGCTGCCGACGCCACTGCCGCATCTCGTGCCCGGGCGACCCGCCGAGTCGACACGCTCGCCGTCTCAGGAGCCGCCTTCATCTTGGAGACGGCATCCTTCAAGAGGGCCATCTCCCTCCGCACCTCCTTCAGCTCCGCGCGCAGCTGCCGATTTTCCTGTTCCAGCCAGGAGGCATCGGCGCTCGCGGTGGACCGCTTAACTAGCTCCGTTGCCGCTGCCTTCGCGGTAAGCGCAGCCACGCGGAGCTTCCTCACGAAGCGGCCCTGGAGGTTCTTGGAGCTACAAGAAACCTTCTCGACGGCTCTCATATTTTCGAATATGAGGCCGCCGAGACCCCCCGAGGCTTCCTTTGTCATCGCTGCCATCAGGTCCTCCTCCTTCGGCAGCGACGCTCTTGAGGCCCGCGAGTAACTCACCGATGCCGACTCGTCGCCAGCGGAGGAGGAGACATTCCTCGCTCGCTTCCTCAGTGAGTGGCCGCCCTGCAGCAGCAAGGTACGGCCGCCGCTAGAGGAGTCCGACGACCACCCCGTGACGTCGGGCCCCAAATCACCCGCGGTGGGTGGCGACCGATGGTCGCCCCTCCCCGAAGGCACATCATTCAAGCCAGTAGCATTTTCGACGTGGCGGCCTGACTGACCACCGCCAACGTCCCGCGGTCGCTGGTTAACGATCCGTGGGGGCCCGCGCGAGAACCACCCATCGGACCGGTACTGGGGGATCCGACGCCCCCTGCACCGTAAACGTTTGATCCTATCGTTGTGCTATCCATGTTTTGTGTATGTTTGTCGCCATGTCGTCAACGATGAAATCCGTCCTGTTACCACACACTCTTTCGCACTCTTGCCCCGACAAAGTCGGTGCAGAGTCCCAGGGAGCCCCTCGTGGAGGTGAGGTGTGTGGATTTGGTCAGTACAGTCCCGCCAACTTCACCGAAATTTTCGTCCTAGTGAGACGATGCCCGGGATACCCACCTTGCGGCGGGCACCGAGGCACGTACTCACTATTCAGAGGAATATCAGTTCCATCGGGGTTTTTGACACGACAGACCGCCGTGAAAGACTGTACCAACCTTGTGCTCCCCACCTAACCCGAACCTAACCCGAACCTAACCCGAACCTAACCCGAACCTTTTTTTTTTTTTTTTTTTTTTAACGTGGAGGAAATCTTCGAAAGATACCCCACCACCCTGGGGGGGATGGCGAGGTTATGCGGGATTTCTACCCGCTAAAACCTCCACGGTGGCCTGCCTCTGCGTGTTGGGGGAGTACCGGGAACTCTGGAAGAACACATCCAGTACTCCCCCCACGCCTCGCCTCAACAGAGGCTCGATCTCGGGGGGTCAACATGACCCCCGGTATTGCCTAAGACCATTAGGTATCTATGACGCCGTGCAGCCACAACACGACGCCATTCCGCCTGGGGAGAAGCTGTGCAATGCCGAATCGGGCCCCCACCCGACTCAGCAGCTTCTCCCTGTAGCGTTGCAATGGGGGAGATGTGGGCAGAAAATTCCTCCCCCGCAACGCTACAACTTCACCACTCAGGTGGCGACACGACGGCGCCCACGTCGCCTACTGCCGCCACCTCGCCCTGACGAGGGTCGCGCCCTCTCGCGAACCCTCTCGGCGGCCTCCTTCTGCAGCATTACTTGCTCGCAGAAGGAGACCACCGCCTTCCAGGCTCCCTCGCTGTCCAGCATCGATGAAACGACCGCTGGCAGCGAGAGATCTCCTCCAATAACACTTCGGAGGACACGGCGCTCCCGGGACCACGCGGGACACTCCTCCAGAGTGTGTTGCGCCGTGTCAACCTCCTCACCGCAGTGGTGGCACTGCGTCGTCGGCTCTCGGCCGATTCGTCGCAGATACTCGCCGAAGCATCCATGTCCGGCGAGCATCTGCGTCACCCTGTAGGTGAGTCTACCCCACGTTCTACCCGTCCATGAGCGTAGGACGGGCAGAACGGCGCTGGCAACACGCCGGCCAGAGTCAGACGGCTCCGACAACTGTCGTTGCCACTCCGACTCAGCGTGCCGCCGCGCGTGGCGTCTCCAGGAAGCCAGGTCCGCTTCCTGTGCTGACGGGTCCCCACCCGACTGGCGGAGGCGAACGGCAAGGACGTACATCGTCGCCGCCTCCTCCGCCAGGATCTCCAATGGAAGGAGACCCGCCAGCATCATCGCCGCCCTGTATGAGACCGTGCGGTAACCCCGCACGATCCGGATGGCCATCGGTCTTTCTAGCCGACGCAGCAAAGCACGGCTGCGCCGGCTGGCCATCAGGTCGAACGCCCATATTGGTGCGCCATACAGCACCATTGAGCGCACGACCCCCGCATACAGGCGGCGAACCCCATCCTGGGGACCCCCCAGATTCGGGAGGAGCCGGCCCAACGCGGCCGCGGCTCTCTCCACCCGGGGGGCCAGACCAGCAAAATGGTCCTCAAAACGCCACTGGCTGTCGATGGTGAGCCCCAAGTACTTCATGGTACGGCCCACCTCGACGCTCGACTCACCTACACGGAGCCAGGACTGCGGCGGTTCACCCCGCCGAGCGGTGTCGTAGAACCACACACACTCGGTTTTCTCGGGGGCAACCCGCAGCCCCAGTCCCCTGATCTCGGCGACGACGCACGCCACCCCGCACTCACAGAGGCGCAGCGTCCTCTCATAGTCCTCCCCCGTGGCCAGCACCAACGTGTCGTCAGCGTAACACGTGATGGTGACCCCGGGGGGGAGCGCAGCCCGCAACACCTTGTCGTATGCAAGGTCCCACAGCAAGGGGCCTAACACCGATCCCTGCGGGACCCCGCACAGAGTCTCCCTCTCGATGAAATGTTCATCCCGGCCGGAATACTCCACCCATCTTGACGATAGGTAGGACCCGATGATCCTCCGTAGGTAGGGCGGCACCCGGTGGTGAAACAGTGCCGCCCTAATTGTCCGCCAGGGCAGGGAGTTAAAAGCGTTGACAATATCAAGGGATACTGCCAACGCCACCCCACCCTGCGAAACCACTGCCTCCGAGAGGGAACGCACCCGTGAAATTGCGTCCACGGTGGACCGTCCCTCCCGGAATCCGAACTGGCAGTTCGAAAGATCGGGCCCTACCCCAGACAGGTGGGCGACGAGGCGGAACGCAATCACGCGCTCGAATAACTTCCCCGCCTCGTCCAGAAGACATATCGGCCGGTATGCCGAGGGAGACACCGCGGGCCTGCGCTCCTTTTTAAGGAGGACCAGTCGGCCGCGCCTCCATGACGGCGGAAACACCCCGGTCTCCAGGCACCCGCTCAGGATGTCACTGAACGCGTCACCCAGAGAGCCGAGGGCCGCCACCAACACGCGCCCGGGGATACCATCCGGGCCAGGGGCGGTATTGCGCGCCCCCGTGCGCTTCATCGCGCGAGCCAGCTCCTCGCGAGTGACCCCCATGTCGGAGGACCAGATGGTCGGGTCATCCGACACCGCCGACTCCAGGCGGCTGTCCACCGAGACCGTGGGGAATAGTGTGTCCACCACGGTCTCGAGCAGACGGGGGTCAAGGGACTCCGTCACCGGCGGAACCCAGGGGCGGAGCTTGCCCAGCACCATTCGGTACGGGCGGCCCCATGGGTCCCGGTCGATCGTCCCGAGGAGCTCACTCCACGCGGCGGCCTTCGCAGCCGCAATAGCAGCTCGCAGCCGCGACCGCGCATCTCGGTATCCCCGGTACGCCTCCTCAACCCGTCGTCCCCGCGACGACCACGGCGGCGGGCCCTGGTGTACCGGCGCCTAGCGCGGACGCACGAGTCGCGCAGCTCCGCGATCTCGGCCGACCACCAGTACACCGCATGACGGCGCAAGCGCCGGGCCCGCGGCATCGAGGCGTCACAGATGTCAGTGAGCACGCCCCGAAGCCACCGCGCCGCACCATCAGCACCGCCCATATGGGAAAATCGGTGGTCGCCCCACGCAACGACATGAGCAGCAGCTCGCATCATGTCGTCGTTCAGGCGCGTGAGCGACCATCGCGGCGCCGACTTCCCCACATGGTCAGGCCGCCGCAGGGGGCGATTAAGGCCACCGTCAGCCACCACATCCATGAAGATGTACAGGTGGTCGGAGAGGGTTTCAACGCCCTCCGCCACCCGCCAACGATCGACGCGGCGCACGGCAGCAGGGGAGCAAAACGTCACATCCACTATGGACGAACCCTGCCACCGCACACACGTCGCCGCCGAACCGCGGTTCACGAGCCTAAGGTCATGACCCGCGGCCCAATCCAGCAGGCCGCGACCCCGCGCGTCCGTGCTGGGGGAGCCCCACGCACAAGCGTGGGCGTTGAAATCCCCCATCACAAGCACGGGACGAGGCAGGAATCGAGCCAAACATTGGCTGATCCTACCCAGGTGGGCGTCAAACCCCCCGATGCCGCAGCTCGGGGAGATATAACAACCCACCACCACGAGGTCGCCCCACTCGACGGCAACGTAACCGTCGCCGATCTCCAACTTGGTGGCCGACGGTGAGCCTGGAACGTGGCTCCAGGTGATCGCGACCGAGCCGCGGCTGTCCCCCGTCCACGACGGGTGGTCCGGGACAGCGTACGGCTCCGCGATCACCGCCACTGCAACGCTCCACTCGCGCATAGCCTGCATCAGCAGGTCTTGTGCTGCGCGCGAGTGGTTCGCGTTTGTCTGGAGGAGGCAGGCACTGAACTCAATCAGTGGCCATGACCTCCTCCAGGTCTCGAGCCGGCAGATCGCTCTGAACCGGCTCGACTGCCCTCTCAGCTTCGGCCGGCGCTGCAGCCGCCACCGCCGGCGAAGCTCGCCGACCCCCACCTGACGGCCTCTGCAAGCAAGACTTGCCGCCCAGGCGGTGAGAGGAGGGGCGCCCATGGTCGCTACAGAGAGGGCACTTCAGCGGGCGTGAGCATTCGCTCGCCCTGTGTCCCTCTCCACCGCAACGGTAGCAGCGGCCACCCCTGTCGACTGCAGCCGAACACTGCTGCCTCGCATGCCCGACCTCGAGGCAGCGATAGCAGCGGAGCGGTCGCCGCTCGAGTGGCTCAATGCGCACCATCGACCACCCGACGCGCACTCTACCAGCCCTCGAGATCTTGACGGCGGCCTCCGCAGGGCACTGGACCCAGGCTGAGCCCATACCCCGGCGGGAGCTACGAATAGCCCCCACCTTGACACGGGCCGCCTCGCAGCCGCCCGCCTCAGCCAGAGCAGCCGCCACCTCGCCCACGCCGACGGACTCGTCCAGGCCCCTGATCCGAAGCTCAACCAGCTTCACGGGCCTGGACACACGCACTCCCGTGCCAGACAGGGCCTCGGCCATCTTCTGGGCCAGGCTAGTAGCCTTGGCCACCCTGTCTTTTCCGGCGATCTCGAGGATGAGACCGCCGGTTATGGAGCGCTTCGGGCGCACACCCTCGATGCCCAGCTCTGCCAGGCTGATACGCTCCCTAGCAGTGGCGAGAGCTTGGGCGTATGTGCAGCCCACTCCAGGCGGCACAGTGAGGGCGACAGCGGCAGTCCTCGGTGGGCGCTGCACTACCGGAACCGCGGCGTTCCGCGCTCCACCCTTTACAGGAGCCGGTTTCGCCCGCCGTCTGTCGGGTCCTGCTCCCGAATCGACGGGACGTCTGCCCGTACCGCCAGCGCCAGCCGCAGGAACAGCACCGCGCCTCTTCCGGCGCCTCTGCTTCACCTCAACCCACGGCTGCTCCTCCGGCGGCGCGCTCCGCCGGCTCTGCTTCACCGCACCGGGGGGCACCGCACCTCGGCCAGCCGGTGCTCCAGGGGCCGGATTTACCTTCCCGGAACCCACTCCGTCACGAGAGATCATTGGCGACAATTCCGCCCTGAACGCCGACAGCCTCCCGTCCACCATCCTGGCGATGCTGGCAAGCAGGTCTTCAACACCAGCACCACCCGGTAGGCCCTCCAATCGCGGATCCGGCACGGGCCGCACCGTCGACGCCGCCGGCGCAGCAGCCGCCGATGCAACTACAGCATCTCGGGCCCGGGTGACCCGCCGAGCTGACACGCTGGCCGCCTCTGGAGCCGCCTTCATTTTGGAGACGGCGTCCTTCAAGAGGGCCATCTCCCTCCGCACCTCCTTCAGCTCCGCGCGCAGCTGCCGATTCTCCTGTTCCAGCCAGGAGGCATCGGCGCTCGCGGTGGACCGCTTAACTAGCTCCGTCGCCGCTGCCTTCGCGGTGAGCGCAGCAACTCGGAGCTTTCTTACGAAGCGGCCCTGTAGATTCTTGGAGCCAAGTGACACCTTCTCGACGGCTCTCATATTTTCGAATATGAGGCCGCCGAGACCCCCCGAGGCTTCCTTAATCATTGCCGCCGCAGGTCTTCCTCCTTCGGCAGCGAAGCGGCTGAGGCCCGTGAGTACCTCACCGATGCCGACTCGTCGCCAGCGGAGGAGGAGACATTCCTCGCTCGCTTCCTCACTGAGCGGCCGCCCTGCAGCAGCAAGGTACGGCCGCCGCTAGAGGAGTCCGACGACCACCCCGTGACGTCGGGCCCCAAATCACCCGCGGTGGGTGGGTGGCGACCGATGGTCGCCCCTCCCCGAAGGCACATCATTCAAGCCAGTAGCATTTTGCGACGTGGCGGCCTGACTGACCACCGCCAACGTCCCGCGGTCGCTGGTTAACGATCCGTGGGGGCCCGCGCGAGAACCACCCATCGGACCGGTACTGGGGGATCCGACGCCCCCTGCACCGTAAACGTTAGATCCTGTCGTTGTGCAATCCATGTTTTTATTTAAAGTTTTCGCCAAGTCGTCAACGATGATATCCGTCCTGTTACCACACACTCTTTCGCACTCTTGCCCCGACAAAGTCGGTGCAGAGTCCCAGGGAGCCCCTCGTGGAGGTGAGGTGTGTGGATTTGGTCAGTACAGTCCCGCCAACTTCACCGAAATTTTCGTCCTAGTGAGACGATGCCCGGGATACCCACCTTGCGGCGGGCACCGAGACACGTACTCACTATTCAGAGGAATATCAGTTCCATCGGGGTTTTTGACACGACAGACCGCCGTGAAAGACTGTACCAACCTTGTGCTCCCCACCTAACCCGAACCTAACCCGAACCTTTTTTTTTTTTTTTATTTTAACGTGGAGGAAATCTTCGAAAGATACCCCACCACCCTGGGGGGGGATGGCGAGGTTATGCGGGATTTCTACCCGCTAAAACCTCCACGGTGGCCTGCCTCTGCGTGTTGGGGGAGTACCGGGAACTCTGGAAGAACACATCCAGTACTCCCCCCACGCCACGCCTCAACGGAGGCTCTATCTCGGGGGGTCAACTAGACCCCCGGTATTACCTAAGACCAATAGGTGTCTATGACGCCGTGCAGCCACAACACGACGCCATTCCGCCTGGGGAGAAGCTGTGCAATGCCGAATCGGGCCCCCACCCGACTCAGCAGCTTCCCCCTGTAGCGTTGCAGTGGGGGAGATGTGGGCAGAAAATTCCTCCCCCGCAACGCTACAACTTCACCACTCAGGTGGCGACACGACGGCGCCCACGTCGCCTACTGCCGCCACCTCTCCCTGACGAGGGTCGCGCCCTCTCGCGAACCCTCTCGGCGGCCTCCTTCTGCAGCATTACTTGCTCGCAGAAGGAGACCACCGCCTTCCAGGCTCCCTCGCTGTCCAGCATCGATGACACGACCGCTGGCAGCGAGAGATCTCCTCCAATACACATTCGGAGGACACGGCGCTCCCGGGACCACGCGGGACACTCCTCCAGAGTGTGTTGCGCCGTGTCCACCTCCTCACCGCAGTGGTGGCACTGCGTCGTCGGCTCTCGGCCGATTCGTCGCAGATACTCGCCGAAGCATCCATGTCCGGCGAGCATCTGCGTCACCCTGTAGGTGAGCCTACCCCACGTTCTACCCATCCATGAGCGTAGGACGGGCAGAACGGCGCTGGCAACACGCCGGCCAGAGTCAGACGGCTCCGACAACTGTCGTTGCCACTCCGACTCAGCGTGCCGCCGCGCGTGGCGTCTCCAGGAAGCCAGGTCCGCTTCCTGTGCTGACGGGTCCCCACCCGACTGGCGGAGGCGAACGGCAAGGACGTACATCGTCGCCGCCTCCTCCGCCAGGATCTCCAATGGAAGGAGACCCGCCAGCATCATCGCCGCCCTGTATGAGACCGTGCGGTAACCCCGCACGATCCTGATGGCCATCGGTCTTTCTAGCCGACGCAGCAAAGCACGGCTGCGCCGGCTGGCCATCAAGTCGAACGCCCATATTGGTGCGCCATACAGCACCATTGAGCGCACGACCCCCGCATACAGGCGGCGAACCCCATCCTGGGGACCCCCCAGATTCGGGAGGAGCCGGCCCAACGCGGCCGCGGCTCTCTCCACCCGGGGGGCCAGACCAGCAAAATGGTCCTCAAAACGCCACTGGCTGTCGATGGTGAGCCCCAAGTACTTCATGGTACGGCCCACCTCGACGCTCGACTCACCTACACGCAGCCAGGACTGGGGCGGCTCTCCCCGCCGAGCGGTGTCGTAGAACCACACACACTCGGTTTTCTCGGGGGCAACCCGCAGCCCCAGTCCCCTGATCTCGGCGACGACGCACGCCACCCCGCACTCACAGAGGCGCAGCGTCCTCTCATAGTCCTCCCCCGTGGCCAGCACCAACGTGTCGTCAGCGTAACACGTGATGGTGACCCCGGGGGGGAGCGCAGCCCGCAACACCTTGTCGTATGCAAGGTCCCACAGCAAGGGGCCCAACACCGATCCCTGCGGGACCCCGCACAGAGTCTCCCTCTCGATGAACTGTGCATCCCGGCCGGAATACTCCACCCATCTTGTTGACAGGTAGGACCCGATGATCCTCCGTAGGTAGGGCGGCACCCGGTGGTGAAACAGTGCCGCCCTAATTGTCCGCCAGGGCAGGGAGTTAAAAGCGTTGACGATGTCAAGAGACACCGCCAACGCCACCCCACCCTGCGAAACCACTGCCTCCGAGAGGGAACGGACCCGTGAAATTGCGTCCACGGTGGACCGTCCCTCCCGGAATCCGAACTGGCAGTTCGATAGATCGGGCCCTACCCCAGACAGGTGGGCGACGAGGCGGAACGCTATGACGCGTTCGAACAGCTTCCCCGCCTCGTCCAGAAGACATATCGGCCGGTATGCCGAGGGAGACTCCGCGGGCCTGCGCTCCTTTTTAAGGAGGACCAGTCGGCCGCGCCTCCATGACGGCGGAAACACCCCGGTCTCCAGGCACCCGCTCAGGATGTCAATGAACGCGTCACCCAGAGAACCGAGGGCCGCCACCAACACGCGCCCGGGGATACCATCCGGGCCAGGGGCGGTATTGCGCGCCCCCGTGCGCTTCATCGCGCGAGCCAGCTCCTCGCGAGTGACCCCCATGTCGGAGGACCAGATGGTCGGGTCATCCGACACCGCCGACTGCAGGCGGCTGTCCTCCGAGACCGTGGGGAATAGTGTGTCCACCACGGTCTCGAGCAGACGGGGGTCAAGGGACTCCGTCACCGGCGGGACCCAGGGGCGGAGCTTGCCCAGCACCATTCGGTACGGGCGGCCCCACGGGTCCCGGTCGATCGTCCCGAGGAGCTCACTCCACGCGGCGGCCTTCGCAGCCGCAATAGCAGCGCGCAGCCGCGACCGCGCATCACGGTACCCCCGATACGCAACTTCCACTATGTCGTCCCCGCGACGACCACGGCGGCGGGCCCTGGTGTACCGGCGCCTAGCGCGGACGCACAAGTCGCGCAGCTCCGCGATCTCGGCCGACCACCAGTACACCGCATGACGGCGCAAACGCCGGGCCCGCGGCATCGAGGCGTCACAGATGTTAGTGAGCACGCCCCGAAGCCACCGCGCCGCACCATCAGCACCGCCCATATGGGAAAATCGGTGGTCGCCCCACGCAACGACATGAGCAGCAGCTCGCATCATGTCGTCGTTCAGGCGCGTGAGCGACCATCGCGGCGCCGTCTTCCCCACATGGTCAGGCCGCCGCAGGGGACGATTAAGGCCACCGTCAGCCACCACATCCATGAAGATGTATAGGTGGTCGGAGAGGGTTTCAACACCCTCCGCCACCCGCCACCGATCAACGCGACGCACGGCAGCAGGGGAACAAAACGTCACATCCACTATGGATGAACCCCGCCACCGCACACACGTCGCCGCCGAACCGCGGTTCACGAGCCTAAGGTCATGACCCGCGGCCCAATCTAACAGGTCGCGACCTCGTGCGTCCGTGCTGGGGGAGCCCCACGCACAGGCGTGGGCGTTGAAATCCCCCATCACAAGCACGGGACGAGGCAGGAATCGAGCCAAACATTGGCTGATCCTACCCAGGTGGGCGTCAAACCCCCCGATGCCGCAGCTCGGGGAGATATAACAACCCACCACCACGAGGTCGCCCCACTCGACGGCAACGTAACCGTCGCCGATCTCCAACTTGGTGGCCGACGGTGAGCCCGGAACGTGGCTCCAGGTGATCGCGACAGAGCCACGCATGTCCCCCGTCCACGACGGGTGGTCCGGGACAGCGTACGGCTCCGCGATCACCGCCACTGCAACGCTCCACTCGCGCATAGCCTGCATCAGCAGGTCCTGTGCAGCGCGCGAGTGGTTTGCGTTTGTCTGGAGGAGGCAGGCACTGAACTCAATCAGTGGCCATGACCTCCTCCGGGTCTGGGGCCGCAGGTGCGCTCTGCGCAGGCCCCACCACCACAGGTACTTCTACCGAAGCCGCAGCCTCCGCCACCTGCGGCTTTCGCTGTCGACCGCCGCTCGGTTTCTGGACGCAAGCCTTGCCGCCCAGCCGGTGGGATGCTGGACGCCCAAGGTCGCTGCAGAGGAGGCACTTCAGCGGGCGAGAGCACTCGCTTGCCCTGTGACCATCCCCACCACAGCGGTAGCAGCGGCCACCCCTGTCGACTGCAGCCGAACACTACTGCCTCGCATGCCCGACCTCGAGGCAGCGATAGCAGCGGAGCGGTCGCCGCTCGAGTGGCTCAATGCGCACCATCGACCACCCGACGCGCACTCTACCAGCCCTCGAAATCTTGATGGCGGCCTCCGCAGGGCACTGGAACCATGCCGATCCCATACCCCGGCGGGAGCTACGAATAGCTCCCACCTTCACTCGGGCCGCCTCGCAGCCGCCCGCCTCCGCCAGAGCAGCCGCCACCTCGCCCACGCCGACGGACTCGTCCAGGCCCCTGATCCGAAGCTCAACCAGCTTCACGGGCCTGGACACACGCACTCCCGTGCCAGACAGGGCCTCTGCCATCTTCTGGGCCAGGCTAGTAGCCTTGGCCACCCTGTCTTTTCCGGCGATCTCGAGGATGAGACCGCCGGTCATGGAGCGCTTCGGGCGCACACCCTCGATGCCCAGCTCTGCCAGGCTGATACGCTCCCTAGCAGTGGCGAGAGCTTGGGCGTACGTGCAGCCCACTCCAGGCGGCACGGTGAGGGCGACAGCGGCAGTTCTCGGTGGGCGCTGCACTACCGGAACCGCGACGTTCCGCGCTCCACCCTTTACAGGAGCCGGTTTCGCCCGCCGTCTGTCGGGTCCTGCTCCCGAATCGACGGGACGTCCGCCCGAATCGCCAGCGCCAGCCGCAGGCGCAGCACCACGCTTCTTTCGGCGCTTACGCGTGAACTCACGCCACGGCCGCTCCCTCGTCGGCGCGACCCTGGGCGACGGCGTGTCTTTCAGCCGCCCAACACCTCTCCTGCTCGGTCCTCGTCTGCTCCTGACAGACCTCCACCCATCCTCAGCCGGGCACTCTTCCGACTCCGACGACGATTCCAAAATTGTGGGTAGGGGGCTAAGCGAGGGGGACTTACGATCCCTTGCCGCCACCCTACTATTGGTCTTCGGCTCCACCCTGGGGGTCCCCTTGGTGGGGGCGGGAACCCCGGCTGCACCCATGATCTTCCTGGGGCGCAGCCCCTCTCTCCTCTTCGTGGACTCGGGCTGGAGTGACGTCGCCCGAGTCCTCCTTCTGGGGGTGGAGCGGTCTGCGGCAGGTGGTGATGCCTCACCCCTGGCGGCCGGTGATTTGGAGAGGGACAGGCCTGGCTGGGTCCCCCTCCTCCTCTTCTTTGGGGCGGCCTCGGGAGGTTCCGTTGACGCCCTCCTCGCCCTCGCCCTGGTAACGGGCGGGGCGGTCGGTGGGGAGATGGATAGTCCCACCGGCGACCTCCCGGTTAGTATAGCCGCCCCTATATAGATGTTACTAGTTACTACGGCCGCCGTGGTGATCGGCCCGCCGCAGACTGTCGTCGTCGTTGTCGTCGTTGTAATTGTCCCGGTTGGGCCGCTGCACGACGGCGTGGTGGTGGTCGCCGTCGCTCCCGTTGTTGTGGAAGGGAGGGTGCAGGTGGTCGGCACCCCCTTGGGGGACAGCTTGGTCCTTGTATCCCCCGTCGCTTGCGCGGCCACGGGCAAGATGGGCATAGCCCGGGCCGCGCGCGACTCCGCAGCGGCCTCAACCAGGACGGGTGACGGCCCCTTGGTGACCTCCGCATAGGTGGTGGGGGGTGTCACCGTCCGCGTCGTGGTTGTCCTCTTCTTGGGTCCGGGTGGGAGGGGCGATTTGGCCGCTCCTTCCTTGGCCCTTGGAGCGGCCCCTCCAGATGATGTGGAGGAGCGGGGGTTGCTGGTGTTGGGGCCCCCGCTCCCTTGACCCCTCTTCAGCCCGGACCGGCGTTGCCCCGACGGCGGGGTCCGTCTGCCCGCCGAGTGCCGGCTGGTGGAGGCTGTCGAAGACCCCCTGGTGGCTGATGGTCGGCCTGCCGACGCCGTGGCAGGTGGTCGGTTCTCCGGCGTCGGCTCCCTCGCTGCTGTTGTTGTTGCCGCTTGGTTGGGCGGCGCCCGTCGCAGCAGGGTCGCGATGCTTCTGGTGGTGGTGGTGCTTAATTTCTTCGGGGCGGCCGTCACCTTGGACACCGCCGCCTTTCTTTTTGTTGCGACCGCTGTCGCGGGGGCGCTATTCTTCTTTACTGCGCCAACCCGAGAGGGTGGGGGGGAGGATCGCTCGGCAGGAGCGTGTCCCGGATCTCCGTCTCAGTTGTATATACTGGGACGGAGAGTCGCGTCTCGGCCGCCAGCTCCGAACTCGCGGGGGCGGCACCCGTGGGAGGGGTCGGGCGGGTAACCGCGACACTGGCCACCCCGACGTCTCCGTGACCGTCGGCGAAGTACTTCACCTTCTTCAGCGCATATGCGCTGTCGTCGGTGAATCCGCAAGCTTCGCAGACAAACTGGCGTACTGCGCCAGGGTGGTGGAGACTAAGGTGCTTCCCTAGGTCCTCGTGCCGCAGGTACACGCCCGCGCCCTTTTTTAACACGACCCTACTGTTGAAGCAGTAGGGACACTCAAATTGTGGCGGGAACGGGAATTTTATCACTACCACGTTGGTGGTATTAGCCGCCATGGTGGAACCTCGCGAGTCCGGAGCCGGTGTACTAAACTCTACTTTATTGATTTTTAAAATACCAGCGCTGGGTGTATCAAAAGGGATACACCCAGGTAGTCAATAGTTAAAAGGCAATAAATAAATAAATAAATAAATATAATAAATAAATAAAATGGTGTCCGCTCTTATCGTAGACTAGAAACTTTATTTTAGCTCTCCGCGGTAATTGCACAAATACTGATATAAAATAACACACACAGGAGGGTCGGGGACGCCGCGAAATAAAACAAAGGAATAAATAAATAAACAGAAAAGATCAATAGATAATTTAATTTAATTCAATACAGGGTAACGGAATGGGTCGGTGGGCAAAATATATAATTTAATGTAGGTAATAGAGAAATAAATAATTGGATGAATTAACAAATAAATATATAACAATAAATAAATAAATAGAATAAAATGTATAACCATCAGATAAATAAAATTTAAAATAACCCGACCTGTCTAATGCGCCCCGACCGACGCACACACACACACGCACACACACGAAGACAGCGACAGCTAGCGCGCGAGGGGCTAGCTGCTTTTCCCGCCTCGCGAGTGCCGGCTGTCCCCGTTGCCAGGGATGAGCCGTCACTTAAAAAGACACACGAACGGATAGAAAACACACAGAATTCACAGGGGAATAAATTCCCGGAATTGGGTCTCCCTGGATCGTCGGATCGCCCGATCAATCCAGGAGCACTTTTCTACCAGGCGGGCTGGTACCGGGGGTGGACAGCGGATCGAGTTACGTTCCTGAAAAGAGGGAACGTACCCCGATCACTAATAAAATACAATCTCGACTCTACTTATACTACTACCCAATTAGGGTTGGCCTTGTCTTCCCGGAGCCCGCGGCAGCGGGCGACTTTCCGGGAGCACGCGGCCAGCAGAGGGGCGCGAACCGGCCAACCGGCCGCACCGGATCCGGGTCACGGGATCCAGCTAAGGGTGGCGACCAGCGTCACCGATAGCTGTTAAAAATTTAAACAATCTCGACTCTACACGAATTCAAATACAACCCGCCGTTGCGAAAAATTCGCGCGGGCAGGAGGGGTCCAATTCGGACCGTCCGCGCAGGTCCGTCGGCGGTCCGGCGGTCCCGCGGGCACAGAATGACCGCGACAATTCAAAAATATAAAAATTTCCCAGAGATTTTTGCAAGACAAATCTGACCCTTCACCAGTTCATGCAGCAGAATTGACCAATTCTTACCTCGTAAAACGTCCACCACAGGGTAGCCAGGCAGGAACCACTCGCGCACCACTGTTCACTCGCGAAACACACTTTCACCGCACGCACTTTTGAGAAAAGGAGAGTCAGAATATAACAGAAAATAAATAATAAATAAAAGAGAAAGAAGCTATATATGGAGCTATCTCACGTGGGCCGAGTCCTGCGGAACTGCAAAACAGGTCCGACCCAAGGCGGAGGAGGAGCGAGCTCCCGTCTACCGCCGAGCTCCAAAAATCAGACTAATATTCTGACTCTCCGATGGAGAGTGTATCAGATATTAAGCTGATAAGAACAGATTAAGCAGTTTATTTTTCGGTAAATGTTTCCCCGGAGCCGAAGCCCCGAGGATGGGTACATATAAGATACAGTCTTGAGACGGCTCGCCGTAATTTTTTATGTATAAATAATTTGATATCATAGGGGACAATACCCCCTTAGATATTTAGTTAAACTATAAAATGTTCCCCCTATCCGGGTGTACAAGGACCGGGCGGGGTCGTCAATAAATATATAAAGTAAAGCGAAGGGGCCAGCTGCCCCTCCCGGCAAGCCGGGCTTAATCAAACAATGGAAATAGTCACCTACGGGCGGTACCGGTGAGCTATAGGGAATTAATAAATTCTTTGTTCTTGCACTCATCCTAGATTTAATTCTTAGTGTTATTAGTGGGCGGCGGGAATTTTATTTTCTACTTATTGTTGTTCTGAGCCTCTATGATTTTAACCTTTGACATTACTTTTGATTTTGGTTTTAATATTTTATCTTTAGTATTAATTTTGCCCCACGTCATTTTCGGGTTTTTCTCGCTCGGGACTCTCCCGAGTCGCGGAGTCAGCAGCGGCCACGCCTTTCATCGCAACGGTTCGGGAATACTGCCTTATCCCCGAAACGTGCTCGACGTAGACGTCTCTGGACCAGGCTACTGTCTCTGATGTTAAGAGACGTCTCATCAGGGAGGCATATCCTGATGAGACGCGCAGCACGTCCAGGACGTACTCGTTCCCCGGGTCCCAGGCTCCCAGGGCGCCGACGACGAACGCGTCGACTAGCACCCGGTAACCGCGCCTACGCAACGAGTCCGCGAGGGGCTGGTACTTTTGTACCTTGGCCAGCCTCGCTTCCTCGATTGCGCCGAAGGTGTTCTCGAACGGCACGGCCACATCTACTAGCACGACGGTTCTTGACGACTCGTGCGCCACGACAATGTCGGGACGCAGAGCCGCTGTGCTGTCATCAGCACCCGGAACCGGCCTGTTCACCCGGATCTCCCCCGGAAGCCGGATCGCTTTTGCGATCCGACGGACGATGTTGTCGTGCCGCAGCTGCCGGGCCGCCGAGTGAAGTCCGCAGTGTTGGAGCACATGAGGAAGGGTCTCCGCCTCATATCCACAACGCCGACAGCGGCGATCCAACTCACCCCACCGACGCGCCCCATTTAAGGGGAGCACGTCGAGTCGAGCTCGATGGACGAACCGCCAGTCGGCGAAGCGGATAAAACCTCCCGTACGCATGAAGTGGTTACTCACTCCATGTCGGGAGGTGGCATCGAACACCTTCCCTTGGTCACGCTTCTTGAGAAGCGATCCCAAGTAGTGATCCATCACTGCGGACCTCAACCGGCGAATAATAAGCCCTTTGGCAGCGGGCGGCACGAGGACAGAGCGTCCGTTGGGTCGTAACTCGACAGAGAGCTCGCGTCGACCCTCATCCCACCTCCAATTGACACCGATGCGCGCTCCGGTCCTTGCACAGGCAGCCCTCACCTGCGCCCAGAACGAGGTGCGACCTGTGGAAGGCCTTGCGAAGTCCCCGGCCAAAGAGCCCGACAGGTACTCCGCAAGGTCCCGGTTGTCCGGGGCACGACCGATCTTCTGGCGAACGGTCACGAGCAACGCTGATCTCGCTATTGACGCGACGACGTCGTCCTCCGCATTCAGCATTCTGAATGCGTGTCCGATCGTCATCACGTCGGCGAGATCTGCCAGGGGAAGCAGCCCACAACCACCCTTGGAGGGGGGGATGTAGACTACTTCCGCACTGGCACGTTGAGGCAGGCACAGCCAAGCCTTGACCGTTCGCTTTAGGATACGGTCGGCTTCTTTCAGAGGTGCCTTCCTCACTCTGGCGCCCCGCAGCAAAAAGTCGAGTCGCGGCAGCAGAAAACTTGCTACCGTCTCGACCTTCTGCCACGGAGCCAACAGAGAGGTGTCTAGCCTGTGCAAATCCCGAAGCAGGCCTTCGATGGTTGGAAGTGGGGTCGGGTCGACGCGAACTCCCGTCGCGACCCCGAGATGGTCATACGACTCACCTCGCTTCAAGGGGGGAACGAGTACTCCTCCGAGGGTGAACTGAGTCTCGGCCACTCCTCCAACCTTTGTAACGTGCAGAGTTGCACACTTACTCGGGTTGAAGGATAGGCCGAGAGCTGCAGCCACTTCCTCGGCTGCGCACAGCAGCCCTTGCATGTCCTCCGGAGTTCTCGTGACGACCGCTATGTCGTCAGCGTAGGCCAGGGCTGTCACCTCTTGTCCCAATACGTCGTACCCGACTCCCGAGACGCCGGCCATGTGGACCAACGGCTCGATCGCCAGGTCGAACAATATTGGGGAGAGGGGGCACCCGTGCCTGACTCCGGATTCCATGCTGATCCGCCCCGTGTAGCCGCTCGAAGTCCTTACATTCGTCCAACAACCTGTATACAGGTTGCTGACGAGGTTCAGGAGGGAGCGGGGTACGCCGGTGCGGACCAGCGAGTCCGTGATAATGGAGTGGGGGATCGATCCAAACGCGTTGGAAAGATCCAACCACGCCACTACCACTTCGCGTTTGCTCCTTTCCGCGTCCTCCAGGATTTCCTGCAGCACGAAGTTGTGCTCATGGCACCCCTCGTGCGGCAGGAAGCCCTTTTGGGCCTGGGAAAGCCGTTGGTTTTCAACGGCCCAACGCGAGATTCGGTCGGCGAGGACGGCCGCGAACAGTTTTGGGATTACGTCTCCCAACGCTATGGGCCTCCAATTCGCGAGGTCATCCCGGTCGCCCTTCTTGTAAACAAGAATAGTGGACGACCCCTTCCAGCTTCCCGGGACGTGCTCAGTACGGCGGCAGGCGTTGAAGGTTGCCGTTAGAAGGATGCAGCCTGGGTCCTTCCGTCGCAAGTCGAGATAGGTGAGGCCGTCTGGACCCGGAGAGGACTTTTTCATCCTCCCGAGCCGACGGGCTACCTCGACCTGGGTCAGGTCGGACACCAGGCGCTCATTAGAGCCCTCAATAGGGGCCTCATACTGAGCCGAAGGCACCTGTCCAGAGGGGACACGTCGCGTATAGATGTTGGTGAAGTGCCTATGGACTACATCCATAGGCACTTGGCAGTGCTCAGGAGGGCTCTGAAGCACCTCCTGGACTGCGCGCTTTCGGTCCGCTCTGAACAGGCGTTGGAGGCGAGTTGCCTCCTCCACCCGTCCCGTTCCACTTTCCGGGGCTCCGGTCTCTCGCGATTGGAGACCCATACCGGGACGACGGTCCCGTCTGCTCGCCGTCGCCCTCTGCCGACCGAGTCCCGCGTTTGAGGCGGTCGATGTTGCCTCATCGGCTCCCGCGGCGATCTTGCCACCGAAGAACCTTGCCAACTCAGTGGCAAGGTCCTCGAGATGTTCGGGCGTCTCCACCGCTTCCGCCATCGCCACGAGTTGTGCCCTGATGGCAGCTGCGGCGGCCCTGGACCCCTGAGCGGGCCCAAAAGACCGGGCAGTGCCGGACAGTTCCTCGTGACGATCGCTTTCACGGGGGACGCGTGTGGCGCTAGTCGATCGCGGCGGGGGTACCGATGTGGGCAGACCACCTCGACGCGGTCTGGAGTAACGCGGGCCCGCTAGCCCGCCCCGGCGCGACCCGGTCCCTCCCTGGGAAGGGCTCCGAGTGGCGACGGGCTGGGCGTCTACATCGACAGCTTCGGGTTCGGCAGTATTGCCTCCCCTCCGCGACGTCGACGCGGCCCTTGACTCCGCGACGCGGGAGAATACCCTTGACGTGGGGTTTCGGCTCCTTCCCGCGTATCTACTATTATTGCTGGCGGGGTTGTTTCCCGCCGCTCCACAGATGCACTTATTAGAATTTTGCCCTCCCCGGTTTAGCCCGGGGAGACTGGACACAGCACTTGCTAAACACTCACCGGTACCGCTCGGTGTCATAAATCTAATCGGGCTTGTTGCCCGATCCGTCACTAGCTTAACCTTAAAATTAATAATTTTATCATCTATTACTTCGGGCCCCCGCCGAGGTCCGTCGCCTCCTCCCACCTGGCGCGCCACTCGGATTGGCGCCGGCGGTGTCCTCCTCTTCGACTCCTCAACGACTTGGTTAGGCGACGGCCGCTTCCTCTCCGGTACGACCCTGGGCGACGGAGTGTCCTCCAGCCGCCCAACCCTCCTCCTGCCGCTCTTCCTTCTCGATGCTCCAACGGTGCTCCAATCCTTCTCCGCTCGGCACTCGTCTGACTCAGACGACGATTCCCTGATGGTTGGTAGGGGGCTGAGCGAGGGGGATTTGTGGACCCTCGCGGCCGCCCTACCTTTGGGTTTCGGCTCCACCCCTGGGGCCCCCTTGGTGAGTGCGGGGACCCCGGCTGCTCCCACGATGTTCCTTGGGCGCAGCCCCTCTCTTCTACTCCTGGACTCGGGCGGAAGTGAGGTTGCCCGAGTCCTCCTCCTTGGGGTGGAGCGGTCTGCGGCCGGTGGTGATGCCTCACCCCCGGCGGCCGGTGATTTGGAGGGGGACGGGCCTGGTGTGGTCCCCCTCCTCCTCTTCTTTGGGGCGGCCTCGGGAGGTTCCGTTGATTCCCTCCTCGCCCGCGCCCTGGTAACGGGCGGGGCGGCCGGTGGGGAGATGGACAATCCCACCGGCGACCTCCCGGTTAATATAGCCGCCCCTACGTAGATATTACTAATCGTCACGGCCGCCGTAGGGATTGGCCCGCCGCAGACCATCGTCGTCGTCGTCGTGGCTGTTAGTAGTCTAGCCGAGCCGCTGCACGACGGCGTTGTTGTTGTAGCCGTCGTCACCGTTGTTGTGGTGGGGGGAGTACAGGTGGCAGGTACCCCCCGGGGGGATGGCGTAGTCGTCGCATCCCCCGTCGCTTGCGCGACACCGGGCGAGATGGGCAGGGCCCGGGCCGCGCGCGACACGGCAGCGGCTTCGGCCAGCACGGGCGACATCCCCCGGGTGACCTCCGCGTAGGTGGTGGTTGGGGTCACCCTCTTCGTCGGGGCTATCCTCTTCTGCGGTCCAGGTGGCGGGGACAGCTTGACCGCTCCCTCCTTGGCCCTCTTCGGAGCGGCCCCTCCAGATGACGTGGAGGAGCGGGGGTTACTGGTGGTGGAGCCCCCGCTCCCTTGTCCCCTCTTCTCCCCGGACCGACGTGGCCCCGACGGCGGGGTCCGTCTGCCCGCCGAGTGCCGGCTCGTGGTGCCCGTCGAGCTCCCCCTGGTGGCTGGTGGACTGCCGGCCGAC
>JAOPTO010002373.1:5000-15590 GCA_033822845.1 Tetrapedia diversipes | reverse complement strand
CGACCATCGCTGCTGAAACCATCTAGATACCTAGATGCGTTGAGGCTACGAACAAACACCTTCGGCACTAAAGTTGTCCTCAATAGGATAACAAAAGATGCCGATGTAACATGCCGAAGGTGTAAATTACAAATTGAGACATTGGGACATATTTTAGGAAACTGCTTACATACGAAAGCAGCGAGAATAAAACGGCACAACGAGATTGTCGACTTCATAGAGGAGAAAGTGTCGAGACGATGTGCGGTCTTCAAAGAGCCAAGTATTAATGTGATTGGTGACATCAAGAAGCCGGATCTGGTAATTAAAGACCAGGAAAGGCTGTATATACTTGATGTCACAGTAAGATATGAAGACAAGGACAATATACATAAGGCTCACAGAGACAAAATACAAAAATATAAAGAGACCGCAGAATTCGTCAGAAGGAAACTGAACTGCCTCCAGGCTGAGGTAGTCCCAATCGTAGTCGGAGCAAGAGGAGCCCTGCCGCACAGGACACTAAAAAGCCTGAAAATGCTCGGCTTTAGTGCGGCAGAGGCCTTAACAGTGGCGATGGTAGCCCTCCGTTCGTCGATAGAAATCGCGAACGCTTTTCTTGACTACGATCACATAATGTGATCGTTTTAAGTTATTTATTTATTTATTTATTTTTATATTTTATATTTGACTGCCTCGTGGCTAAAGGAGTTTTTACTATGGAGACTGTCCACAGGCCTATGAATTTTACAAACTGACTGCCTACGGGCGAAAAAGAAAATTTTATGCATTGACTGCCTGCGGGCTAAAGATTTTAACACACGACAAGTGCCTGTGGACTTTGCATGAAGTTTTACAAATAGACCAAAGCACTATGTGCTCGAAGAAGCAAACCGACGTAGCGGCTGCCAGCTAAGATAAATGATAGCCCGTCCCGGCACTTTACACCGGGCGGTGCGAGTCCTATCATACTATTGTATGATTTGGGCGCGGGGCGGACTCTTCGCATGTAGAGTCCGGGGCGACACCTTCGCGAGGTTTTCCCTGAACGCGCACCACGGTGCGTGACTAAGTTCGCCTCCCGAAAGGGTCCCCGTTCCTAATTTTTCCATGACCGAGGGCAGATCACTTGGCAGTGTAACTAGAAAGTAGGCCCCATTAAATTGTTATTAAATTATTGTTATAGCACCCCACGGGGGGGTTTAAGCCCCGGAAGTCTACTGCCTCTTTGTCAAGAGGTGGTACAGTTTTAGCCAAATGCCTCGTCATCTAATTAGTGACGCGCATGAATGGATTAACGAGATTCCCTCTGTCCCTATCTACTCCCCTCAGGGGCTACGGTTGACCGTTGTTGACCGTGGTACGGGCTTAACGACCCCGAGGTACCCGAGTCAGGATCAGACCGTAAACCTGTGGTCATGTTTCGCAGGAACGGGGGTCTTGCCTTAATCGGCCGGACCGCGAGGATGACAACCTCTATAAAAAATCCCTTAATCCCCAGGGCTATGGTGCGCGGCCCTGGGGTACCACCCCGTCACCAGACGCACGGGGGGGTGGCTGGTGGGTGCACCAGCCTGCGAGCGACCAGCCTTGGGATACCTGGCGCCCTCCCACTGTAGTTAGCCTTATCCGGGCATAGGGGGCTCTGCGCGGATCGACGTTTTTTTTTCCCGCCATGCTCGTGGGATCATTATGGAAATTGAAAAAATTATAAATAAACGGAAAGGAAAAGGGAAGGGCGCGTTATGTGACGATACCGGTGAGTTGCCAGCGGGCACGTCTTCTCGACGTGGCTCGCTGAGGGGGGCGCTGGAGCCCGAGGCGATGGACGTGCAGCCGTTCGTCGATCCAGCCAGTATTAGTGTGTGTGTGAGTGCGAGTGGAGGTTCGAGCCGGAGGCAGTCTGTATGTAGTGTAGGCAGTGTGCTGAGTGATTCGAATAGTGTGAGTGATGGGCGAAAAAAGAGGAAATTGGGAAATGACTGTGGAAAGGATGACGATGTAGATGAGTTGTCTGCTGTACGAAGTGTGAGCCAGAAGCTGCGGAAGCTTGTAATGAATGATAGCAATAGGATTTCGAAGAGTGCGGGTGAGGTAATATTAGGTGTGGCTGCGGAGTATGAGGAGTGCATTATGAGACTGATTGCGAAGAATGAAAGACTAAAGGGTCGCCTGGAGGAGCGAGAATTTATGAATACGAACCGCATGGAAGGGAGTGGAAACGGCTCGTATAGTAGTGTGGCTGCTAGAGTGAATGTGAATAGGACGCGTGTGGAAGGAGTGAGTGAGAGGCAGCGTGCAAGGGTGAATGAGTCGACGTATGCCGTGGTTGTTAAGTCTGCTAATGAGCGTGATAGTGTGTCTAGTGAGATGATTAAACAAAAGGTAATGAAGGAAGTGAGTGGTTTATTAAATGTGAGAGTGAGAGCGATCAGAAAGACGAGGGGTAATGGTATAGCTATAGAAACAGTGAGTGAGAGAGAGCGGAGTGTGATAAGAGAGTGTGATAGGTTTAAAGAGATGGGCCTGAAGGTGGAAATGCCGAAGAAGATTGGCCCTAAACTGATCGTGTACGATGTCCCCTGTGACATGACTAATGATGAATTTATGAGGGAAGTGTACGAGAAGAATTTGAAAGAGTGTGTGAGCGTAAGTGAGTTTAGAGAGAGAGTGAGAATTGTGAGTAGAACAAATAAGAAGGATGCAAAAGAAGGTAATATTATATTAGAGATGAATATGAAAGCGAAAGAGAGATTGATTCATCAGGGACGAATGTACGTGAAATGGGCGTGTTATAAAGTGCGTGAATTTGAAAGTGTGATGAGATGTTTTGGATGCTTGGGGTATGGGCATATGATGAGAGAATGTAAAGGCAAGGAAAGAGTGTGCAAGAAGTGTGGCCAAACTGGGCATGTGTTTAAGGAGTGTAAAGAAACGAGTGTGTGTTGTAATAATTGTAGAATGAAAGGTAGTAAGCATGATCATTCGATTATGTCTGTGCAGTGTCCTGAGTATGTGAAAATGGCTGAGCGAATGAGGGAGCGTATCTGTAATGACTGAGGATGGACTGATGAATGTGGTGCAATTGAATTGTCAGAGGGCGTATGCTGTGGTATGCGAGTTGGGCGTGACGATGAACAAAGAGAATGTAAGTGTGGCGCTCCTCCAGGAACCGTACGTGGCGCATGGTGGGGTGAAAGGGCTGCCAGCCCACATGAGAGTGTATTTGTGTGATTGTGCTAAGGCTGCTGTGGTAGTGAATGATGAGGATATTGAAGCTATGGTTGTGAATGAGTGTACAAATGAGTTTGGTGTGTGTGTATGGTTAAAAGGTGTGTTTGGAGAAATGTATGTTGTTTCCATGTACTGCAGATTCGGTTGCGATTTGGAGCCATATTTGCAGTACATGGACAGGGTTGTGCGATATGTATGTGGAGTGCCTGTCGTTATTGGAATGGATGCGAATGCTGTTAGTGATTTGTGGTTCAGTAAGGGTGAAAGGAAAGGAAGAGAGCCTGAGGTCCGTGGAGAGATGCTTGAAGAGTGTATAATGCAAATGGGATTGAATGTCTTGAATGAAGCGAGTGAATGGTTTACATTTAGTGGTGCAAATGGAGAGAGTGATATTGACGTTACGCTTGGGTATGGTCTGGATGGGAAATATGAGCATGAATGGCAGATTAAGTGTGACTGGAGTATGAGTGATCATAATCTGATATTGGTGCGTATGTGGTACGGAGTACCGAGTATGAATGAGAGTATGAATGTAAGGAAGAGATGGAGTGCTAAGGATGTGGATTGGAACGAGTATGCGAGGGTTCTTAGAATGAATGCAGAGGAGTGTGGATTGGAGCAATTTAAAAGTATGAATGTGAATGATAAGGCTAGAATACTGCATGAATGGATAACGAGTGCGAATGACATGAATATGAGAAGACTCAGAAGAGAAAGTCGGCGGAGAGTGCATTGGTGGAGCAGTGAGTTGAGTGACCTGAGAAAGATGGTCCGGAGGGACAGAAGGAGGTTTCAAAGGGCAAGGAGGCAGCAGGATGCGAGAATGGATGAGTATAGAATGATTCTTAGGCAACGTATGAATGAGTATAAGTATGCAATTAAGAATGCCAAGGAGAGTGATTGGAGAGAATTTGTTAGGGTCAGGGGAAACTCTGACCCATGGAGTGATGTGTATAGAATTTGTATGCAGAAGTTTAGAAGTGTGGACTTGGGTAGTATAAATGATGGAACGAATGAGAGGCGAACGTGGAAGGACAGTGTGAATGTGTTGCTAGCCACCTTCTTTCCCTCCGGAAGGGTGATAGAAAGAGAGAATGAGAGTGTGACTGATATGAGAATTTATGAGAATGCCTCCACCGATGTGGATGAACGTGTGTTTGAATGGGATGAAATCGATAAAGCAGTGAGTGCGTGTAAGTCAGGCAGGGCACCTGGTATGGATGGAATAACGGCTGAAATGATTAAGATTGTATGGCGTGTGATACCTGAGTATGTGAAAATGCTGTATGATGACTGTGCGAATGAGTCCTACTTCCCGGATGAATGGAAAGTGGCGAACGTGGTTGTGCTGCATAAGTCCCCTGACAGACCACGGTCGGACCCAGCATCTTACCGACCAATTTGTCTGCTCCCTGGGTTTGGAAAAGTCCTTGAGCGAATGATGGTGAATCGACTAGAGTGTAGAACGAATGGGAAGCTGAATGAGTGTCAGTACGGTTTCCGTCATGGGAAATCGACTGAGGATGCCTGGTACGATGTTAAAAAATGTGTGAGTGACTGTGATAAAAAGTATGTGTTAGGTGTGTTTGTGGACTTCCGGGGAGCTTTTGACAATCTGTTGTGGGGACCGGTAGTGGCACAGCTACGTCGGTATGATTGTAGTGAAGTAGGGTTATGGATGAGCTATTTTAAAAATAGAAAAGTATGCATGATCGGAAGGAATGAGGTTGTCTGGCGAGTGGTTGAGAGGGGATGCCCGCAGGGATCAGTGTGTGGCCCTGCGGTGTGGAACCTTGCAATGGATGAGTTATTGAACGACCTAACGAGGTATGAATGTAAGATAGTTGCGTATGCGGATGATCTGTTGGTTATGATTGAAGGAGGAAGTAGGAGTGAGGTTGAAAGATTGGCGGCTGATTGTATGAGATGTGTGGATGCATGGGGCAAAAACGTGGGATTGGAAGTGAGCGAGAAGAAAACGGTGTGCATGTTGATGAAAGGTGCTTTGTCTGACAGAAGAGAAGTGTGTCTGAGAATGAATGAGAAAAGAATTCGGTATGTGAGAACAGTGAAATACCTGGGTGTATGCATGAGTGAGAGAATGGGTTTCAAGCCACATCTGGTGTGTATCAAGAAAAAGATTTTAAACAGCGTCGGATGTATGAGGAGGGTACTCCGGAAAGAATGGGGACTGGGCAAGAGGTGTATGAAAGTAATGTATAAAGGATTGTGGACAGCATGTGGTATGTATGGGGCGAGTGCATGGGGAGGAGTTTTAAGATTTAAGTATGGAAGGGTAATGCTGAATGGATGTCAACGTGTGGTGATGTATGCATATCTGAGTGTGTGTAGAACGGTCTCCACGGAGGCCATGCAGGTCCTCATGGGAGTTCTTCCGTGGGACCTGGAGTGTGAAAAACGGTGTGCTATGTATAAGATTAGGGCAAATGTGAGTATGAATGACGAGGACCTAGTTGCGAATGAAGAAATTAGTGGACGAAGCACGGAAGAATGCAAGAAGCTGGTGAATGATAAGGTATATGATAAATGGCAGGAGAGATGGAATGAATGCGAGAATGGGAGAGTGACGTATGAGTGGATCAAGAATGTAAGATTTGCGGGTGAGTCTCTGGGTTTTGTTCCAAGTATGTATGTGTGCTTTTTATTGACTGGGCATGGAAGCATGAAAGATTTCCTGCACAAGCGTGGGTTGGCAGAGAATGCTAGTTGTATGTGTGGTGCTGAACGTGATGATTGGAAGCATGTGCTGGGTGAATGTGAGTTGAGTGAAGAGTATAGGGATTTAAACGGAATGGGTGTTAAGCTAAGAGAGGATGGAAACTTGGACGTGAGTGGTGTGCTTGAAACGAAAGAAAGGTATGAGTGTCTGAGTGTGTATGCAAGGAGAGTGTTCGAGGCGAGAAGGAGAGCATGTGGGGCGGCTGTGCGTCCACCGCCTCAGCGCAGGAGGGACACTGGGCTAGTTAGTCCGGTGGACCCTGGGGAGTAACGCCCCCACGTTCCGAGTTGGCCTCAACCAGGTCGAGGTTTGCAAGGACCTCAATGGGTAGTGGGTAAATCCCACGACGAGTATGACCAGTATGACTTCGAACACTGGTACCGCGGGGGTTGACACGTCGGCCCACGGAGGGGGCTTCTCCCTCCGTCGTCAACCATGGGTTGGACTCGCGGGGGCAGTGGTACAGCCTACATCGCAGGCTAGAGGCGCTGGATCGCCTCGGCGGGTGAGCTGCGTCATCACAGCTCGGGCGCTGGCCTGCAGAGCCAGCAGGGATGTTAGAAAGGTCCCGCCCTCACCGAGGGTGACCTGGTGAGCTTGCACTCCCGGGTTGATACGGTAGCTCCTGTGGAGGTTTTCCGGGGAGCGCGCTGGTTGAGCGTATCTCAACCCCTCGCCCATGGGGGCCGTGTGGATAAGGTCTTGGACCAGGTGCCGCACGTAAAATCAAACAGACGTAATGTCCCTATCTACTGGGTGTATGAGGCTGGACCGGCATCCCCTTGGGGAAACCACGATGAAACTGATGTTTATCCTTGTAGGTTTTAGCTTACAATAAGGTAAAACTTCGGCGAAGTTGGCGGGCCGGTTCGGTCAAAGTCCACTTACCTCACCTCCACGCGGTGCACCTGGGTCTCTGTTCAATGCAGAGGGCGAAAGAGTAAGTGGCTAATCCCCCTCATGGGGCATATGAGACGAGGTGACCTCGACTTGTGCGATGTCTACGGGTGTTGGTGAGAGCTTGACTCTGCAGCAATAGGCCGTGAAGCGTTCATTCAGGGGGGAGTCACTGGACTTCGTCAGTGGCTCTAGCCCTACGGTCTGTATCCCACGAAATGGCCTGTCCTTACACATACTTGACAGTGCTCAGGATATACAGGGGGCGGCTTGCCGTCAGCCTGCGAAGCTAACCACATCGGGTGCTCTGTTACGACGTGAGGCCCGGTGATGAACGTGGATCGTTGGGACCGTCCGGACGGTCCTTGTGGCGTGGAACCCACAGCCGCTAGCCAGCATCCTATCGAGGCATTCACAATTGCGAGCGATATCGTCGAACCGGTGGACGGGGACCACCACGGCGAAATAACAGTAGCCAAAAATGGAAAGGAAATCATTGGATGCAACTGATAAAAAAGGAGCAACTATGTATGAATAGAATTGTAATGTACACGAATGAGAATGGGATTCCCCGAAAGAGTCACTAAAAACCTCAGGGGCTGCTGACACACTGGCTGTCGCATGACAGTGCTTTGGTGTTGCAGTACGGGCCTAACGAACCCGGGGTAACTTGAGTCACACACACACCGTAAACCTGTGGTCATGTTTCGCAGGAGCGGGGGTCTTGCCTTAGCTGGCTGAACCGCGAGGATGAGCGCCTCTATAAAAGAATCCCTAACCTTAAGCTGAGCGGGCGCGGCGACGAGGCACGAGACGGACTAGGCGCCGTAGCGTGTGCAGATGGGTGCATCTGTAACTAGCGTCCGGTCCCCGGGAACCTGCCAATCCCCGGTGGTATATTGGCTTATCTGGGTAACGTTGCTCTGCCCAGACGGACCTCCTTTCAAACGTTGCTTTTGGGGCCCGTGGATGCACGCGTGTTGAAATGGGCCCAACCCTTTATTATGATTACACTTAAACCTAAAACAACCAAACACGAGAAAACAGAGGAGCTGACCACTACCAGCTCCTCTGATGATGAGTCACTAAAGAGTGCTGGTGCGACGAGGAAGGCGTCCACCAGTGCGCCAAAGAGAAAAAGGCTGAGGGGGACCACTCCCCCAGTGATGCAATCAGACTCCGTAGAGTCAGAAATGGAGGTGGAGAGCTGTGGCGGCTCTCACCTCGACGAAATCAGAAAAATGAGGTCAGACCTCGAATCCGCTCTACTGAGCGAAGGAAGCAAGACGAACTTAGCCACAATAAAGACTGTGATGGCCAAATGGGGCCAGATGGAGAGAAAGCTTCTCGAACTCGTCATCGAGAACGAGAAGCTAAAAGCTCAAAATGTTGCCATAAAGGCACATCCGCCGGTGCCGCAGTCGTATGCGAAAGCATGCGCTGCAGGAAGCGCTCCTACAAGGGTAGCAGCCCCCTTGGTAGCAGTAGCGAAAGCTACGAGGAAGGAAAGGTCGGATGTCCTACTGATCCGCCCCAGTAAGGACAGCGACAAGAGAACGAGCGAAGAGATAAAGAAATCTCTAACGAAGGAGCTTGGGCCCCAGAGGTCCAAGCTGAAAATTAAATCCATAAGGCAGATGCGCTCGAAAGGCGTGATAATAGAACTTGGCAGCAAAGAGGACGCTGAAATTATCAAGCGTTCCTCGCTGGCCAAAGCTGGGCTCCGAGTAGAGGAGCCCAAGAAGCTGAGTCCCAGCGTAATCATTTACGATGTGGACTCAGAATATAGCGCCGATGATCTAAAGGAGGATCTTCTTACGAAGAACTTCCCAACAAAAAGTGAGGCCGAAATAAAGAAGCTTGCCGAAGCCGTCCACTTCAGGCACAGCTTCATTACGAAAAGCAAAACTAAGAACTGGATCGTGGAAGTCCCACGACCAGAATTTATGGAGCTGGTCTCCAAGGGCAAGGCTTATATGTATTGGAGCGCATATAGAGTCAGAGAATATATAAACGTAACCAGGTGCTTTAAGTGCCATGGTTACGGTCATGTTGCGAAAGCATGTAAGGCCGAAAAGGCCACATGCGAGAAATGTGGTGAGAGCGGTCACCTAAAAGGTGACTGCAAATCGAAGAAGCCCAAGTGCATAAACTGCACGAGGGCAAAGAAAGAAAAGACTGACCATTTGGTCACGTCTAAGACCTGCCCGGTCTATGTCCGTCAAGTCGAGCTGTATAGATCTAGGCTATGCCCGTGATGATCGCGCTCGCACAAATCAACGCCCAGAGGTCTGCTGCTGCAGCGTCCAACCTCATGAAGAAGCTAGAGGAAGGAACTATTCAAGTACTCTGCCTTCAGGAGCCGTATGCCTTCAAAGGCAGGGTCAAGGGTTATTCGAGTCGAATGACAATACTGCAGCCGAGCTGCAAGAACCCTTGGGTTGCAGCTGTAGTAGCAGACAAAAATCTCGAGGTCTTTCAAGTAGGACTTGAAGACACAGCACATGTTATGTGCTTTTGCATCAAACCTGGGCTTGATGAAATTTACATTATTAATGCCTATTGCCAATATTCACTTGCGATAGAGCCGATCCTCGAGAAGGTTGAAGCTCTATTAAACAGGTTGAGAGGCAAGAACATAATAATGACAATTGATGCCAATGCGAAATCCATTCTATGGCACTCGAACGCTACCGACGACAGGGGAAAGGTTCTTGAAGAATTCCTCTGCGTCAACAACCTACATGTCTTAAATCAATTGAACGCCAGACCGACCTTTGTCACAAGCAGAGGCGAATCGAATATAGATTTGACATTGATCACCCCCAGCTTGCTGGGGAGGCCCATAGAATGGAGCGTATCAGAAGACTGTGACGTGAGCGACCACAGTCTTATCGAAATCAAGCTCATGTCCGTAAAACCAGGTGTAGTAGCCAGACGAAGTGAAAAGTCTGGTTACAACCTGAAAAAGGCCGATTGGAACTATCTGAAGGCCTGTCACGAGGAAACACTCGACGACGACTTCTTAGAACGCCTAACGACCAGCACCCCTGACACGGCTGCAAGGTCCCTGAAAAGTGCAATTCGAACGAGCTGCGACAAAGCAATACCTTTGAATCGAAAACCACCCATCAGGGTTCCCTGGTGGAGTGAGGAACTGTCCACCCTTCGAAAGATTGCTAACCGTTGTAAGAAAGAACTTACCCGGGTTAGGAGGTTAAGGATTAATGACGAGGTCGAAAACGTTCAAGAGAAATATCGAACAGCTAGGAACAAGTACACCTCTGAGATCCGTAAACATAAGCGAGACTCCTGGAAGAACTTTGTCCTCGAAGAGGGCAATAGGGATCCCTGGGGAATCGTATACAAAATCTGCCGCGACAAGCTAACTCCTGACGAGCCGGTCTCGTCAGTGAAGAAGGCGAACGGAGATTTCACCCTAACCTGGAGGGAGACAATGGAGCAACTGCTGAGTCAGGTCGTTCCTCAAGACGGTATTTGCTCTCCAGATGTTGGGGTACATCTGGAGATAAAGCAGCAAAATGCACTTTACAGGAATTACAATCTCGAACGCCCTATAAGTCGACAAGAAATCGACGAAGCCGTCGGAAAGTGTAAGAACAAGAAAGCCCCAGGCCTTGACCAGGTCAAGTCAGAAATTCTGAAGCACCTCAACAAGTGCAACGGGGAAGTACTACAGGCGTTGTACAACAACTGCCTATCGAACGCTACCTTTCCAA
>JAOPTO010002372.1:0-48296 GCA_033822845.1 Tetrapedia diversipes | reverse complement strand
ACTAGGAAAGCATTGGTTATATAATTACCAGTAGAATTATTATATGCGGTAATAACAATGACAAATTTTAATACCTTTGGAACATTGTTCTATTGGGTAATATGGCTTAATAGTCTTTTGTAGAGAATGACTAGAGTTAAGTCGGATTATGTCATTCAAAAAATTTGATTCCATTAAGGAAAATTAATTATATTTCAAAATCATCTTTGTTACTCCACTTATAGAAAAATTGCCTCTTTTATATGAAATATAAGCATAAACAAAACCTCAGTATTTTACAGTCTCCAAGTTTTATTATATATTTATATACGTATTGAGATAGGGCCGCAACTGAAATCTATTCCTACTACTATCGCAGAGAGCGTGGCTAAGGTTCAGAACGTGCGGCTCGGGTGGGGATGGGCGGCCCAATCCCTCTTTGCCCCTATTACGACGTGCGAGTTGCGTTGCCCTGTGATGCCAGATTGGTGACCGGTGTTCTCAGGAACACCCCCCACCACTACGCACACTACCGCAGGAGACGCGTGTACATGAGCTCAGCGTTTCGCACGACTTCAGGAAATCGAGAGAGAAAACAAATGAAAGTCTTTCTCCCTCACTCTTGAAGCGCTGAAATTCAACCTATATTGGAAAGCAAGCCTGCGGCACGAGCCGCGCGGGATCTTGACTGCCTATTTTCATTTTTCGACATACAAAGAATATTCTCTTGTAATGAAAAAAATCTCCACAAAATTTTTGTAGCGGAAAAACATGTTTTAAGATCTTCTGATCACGTTCAGAGTATCTAAAAAAGAACATTTTTTAAGTCTCAATTTTTCTGTTTTACGTTTTATCAAAGTACCTTACGTGATTTTTAATATTTTGTTCACAAGAACGTAAATCATAAATGTCGGAATTTGAATTAATGTAAATAATTACTAGGTGATATTTCAACTTAACCTTTTGGGCCTAGCTGAATTGTGCGCGAGGCCTATTCCCTGGACGACGGAGTTTGACGCGAATTACACATAAACGGTACAGCACTGCAATATGTGACGGATAACGCCGTTCTTTACGCAAGTACATTGGAATGAAATATTTGACGATTAAATTATAATTTTCTTCAAAATATATTACGCATACTTTAACTTTTACAATTCACTATTTAATAACTAATAATGCAATTGGTCATGATATATAAAGAGATGATATCCGCGAAAGCCACCATAGTGACGCGTCGATCGTAAGAGGTTAAAATTAAAAATGATATTATCATCGATAGCGAAATGGTTAAAAATCGGGAGGAATAACAAAAGGATTGATTACCTCTTTCAATGTGTGTTCAATATCTGCTGAAACTTTTCTGTTTTCGTTCTTTGTCGTTTACATGTTAGAGACTAACTAGCTGAATTTTGAATGTAGTTCACATTACATTGATACATTTTATAATAAATTTGCAGAAAAGGGTACATCTCACTGATTTTAATAATTTTTGAATATGTTGCTAAGTACATAATTTTAAGCAACTTTTCTCTATACATGTTACCGCCGCTGGGCTTTAGATTCCGAGATATTTCTAAGAAACTTTTGAGATTACTACGTTGCATTCTGGTTATACGCACCCGTCAATGGCAAAGCGTGCGTTGCAACGCGACAATGTAGACTAAACAGTAGATAAGCGATGAAGGAAGGCTACGTACAAGCTGCCATGAATGGGCACTTATAGTAGCGAAGTCTTTTGCAAATATTTCGGAAACTCAAACCGGTGGTAGCAATATATATCGGAGTAAGTTGTTCGGAATGTCGATTTCTATAACATACTTAAAAATTATCAAAATCGATGAGATGTACCCTCTTTTGCAAATTTACCCATTCTATTATTAATGTAGCTCGACCCAACATGCAACTTAATGATATGTGTTCTTTTTTTTTGTGAATACAGTCGAATTTTATTAACTCGTAGCTCTTTAACTCAAAAACCTTAATAAAATAAAAATTTCCTTCTTCCTGTTCCTGTCAGCTGCGGAACTCTTAATAATCCAAAGTACTAATTACTTTAACTCAAATTGCTTTGCATATGTTTAGGTATATTGTTTACTTCCGTTATTCGAATTTAGTATAGCCATACCTGTACAAGTTTCAATTTACCTCTTTACGTTAAACTTTTATAGCTGTTATTTTTATAATTCGAAGTTGTATCTATCTTTTGACTATTTAACAAACTGCAAATGAAATTATACATATACTATGTATGTCTAAAAATAATCCATTTCCGAAAATTGAATTTTCAAAAATAATCAACCCTCATGCAAAGCCTTTGTTGGTCGAATTTTTATATCTTAAACCTGTTACTGAAAAACAATCACGTCGAACCTTGTATAACCCGAAGTAAGAGTTTTAATTCAACAATCAGGCAATTAAGTAATCTTTGGGAAATTCCTACCATGGAAAAGAAAAAAAAGGGAAAATCAAAGAAAAGACGGTCGGGATTTATACCTATGATGAAAAACCCTATCATTGTTTCAGTAATCGGACACTTCTTCATAAACTTACGGACATCATTACTTGTATGTGAAGACCAAGAATTCAAGTACTTTAATATGATCTGAATCGTCTGCATTAATTGAGTTTTTGTCATTGGTGTTTTACTTTTGTGGTGACACAGAACCTCTGCGGGTGTTCTAAGGGGCTGCATCAAACACTTTACAGCAGGGTCTGAACATCGGCCCGTCATTAGGCCCAAACGGCCAGCCGATCGTCATTACCACGGGTGTTTGATTGCAGCCTCATTAGAATCCGGAAAACACTCGTAGAGAGTCCCTTCCATGTCACCACATTTTCCCCTTCTCGACGCGTTCAGGGAATATAAAACTCAAACTTCCCTGGGCGCGACACAGTTATACATTCAATCTATCACAGTCATACATTCGATCTATCAGTCAATCTATCACAGTAATCAATCGCAGTACAGCAAATAAACATACTCCACACTTTGTTATACACAAAATCACGTAATGTGCTTTAAAAAACTGGAAGATAAAAAAACTAAGATTCAGAAAAGGCTCTTTTTTAAATAATCGAAACGTGATCAGGGTGTCTTAAAACGTGTTTTTTTGCAACAAAAATTTGTTCAAAATTTCTTACAATACAATTTCATTACAACAGCATCTTTGTATACCGAAATATAAATATAATAGACAGTCAAGATCTCGACGGCGAATGCTTCGGATCATTGTCTTGTTGGAAGTAGTAGTATATCGGCGGCATTTGCGATTTTTTGGGCGAACACTTGAAATTTTTGTTTAAAATGTCGAGATATTTGAGCTTATCCATGGCCGTTTCCAATAAATTCAATGTTACCAATTCCGTTAACTTCCATACATCCCCATAACATAATCGAACCCCCAACGATGATTGATCCAACGATGCTGAGCGTCTCGCCAGGAACGACTAATGCCCTCTTAAACGTTTTCACGGGTAAGGGGCTCCGAGAAATTAATCATGGACTTTTGTCCGGCATATGCGGAGTCCTCCGATTTCTCTAAGCAGTTATGTTACGAGAGAGATTGTTGCAACCTTCTCGTAAGTTGTGGAGCTCGGATCGACTCGAGTTTCCACTGAATAAGAAAAATAAACTTCTTTTCCTCTTTAATGGTGCTGCGGGTAAGCCCGTCGTTACACCACACGAGCTTAAGAAAGTTTTATTAATTTAAAACCTTTTATCAGGTTGAGCAGAGACTTCGTGCTCGTCGCTCGCTCGGTTGCCAGAAACAGACTGAACGTGATCGACAGCTTCGCTGGCACGTTCGCGTTCATGCTAAAGATTGCCGTCAGGCGGCATTTACAAAATTGAAATTATGTGTTCTCTGTCTCTCCTCTGTTATTTCTTTCTCTCTCTCTCTCTTCCTCTCTCTAACACGATCTCGTCGTTAGATGCGTTCGGTAATTTTTGATTCGAACTGGCTTACGGATCGTTACCGGCGCATCACGGAAGTCGTTTGTATTTATTATTTTTTGCCTTGCTCACCGTTATTCGGTGGCAAGGTACATGGAACAATAACCGACGACCTACGCGGTTATTGCTATAACGGTTCGAATTTAAACAATTGTTAATCTGTAAGCGTTCGAATACTTTTGTGGCCTCCTTTTTGTACATCTTTACGACTTTTATAAATATTATTCAATTCACTTTAAGCTTTGTAAACATAATATTGTTACCCCCTTCTTAATATATTTACCACAGTATATTGAACGATGAAGTTTAATACGTGTATTTATATTGTTAAAAATGTCAGCGACGTGCGTTCGAATACTTTCGTGAACTAACTGTAAGTCGATTTTGTTACTCATGTAATAATAAGGCAAACTAATTTATAATAATTTTACCATATATGTAAGATACATGTACGATTCTATAATATTTTGAATATAATCTGAACCGACATACATACTAACGAGCAAATTAATGTTGGTTAAAATTATTTTGTCAAGTCTAAGATGGGTTAACCTTTGTAAGTACAGTATCGGACCAATGAGTTTTCTTCATTTTTATGAATAAATCACTACATTAATATAAAATGAATTAAGCAGTTTATGAAGGTCAGGGTAATAAATAATGTATATAAATCAATTTAGCAAATTGTAACATAAAATATATATTTTGAATAATAAACAAAAATTTGATTGACGAAAGCATTTGGCCAAAACTTATATCTTGAGAAAATTATAGTATAAATGAATGTTATTCATGAAAATAAAAGAATAAACTGGTATTTAGTAGAATAACCTCTAGAATCAATATAACTGTCTGCATTCTTTTAGGCATAGATTTGAAAAGATTATTTATTATAGCAAGAGTCATGTTCTGTCATTTTTGGCAAAGAGTGTTGCACAATTTAGAGGTATTTAGAAACTGTTCATTCTTTGTGGATAGCTTCAAATTTTTCCAAAGGTTTTCTGTCGAATTTAAGTCTGGACTTTGTGATGGCCACTTAAAAACGTTCACATTATTTACACGAATCCAATTTTTCACGGCACCAGAGGCGTGTTTTGGATCATTATCATGTTGGAATATCCAATTTTCGTGCATGATTTTCCTTGCATGAGGTAACATGTCTGTCTCTAATATTTCTACGTACTGTTCCTTCAGCATTATTCTTTTAATTTGTTGCAATGACCAACGCCGTGACCGGAGAAGCACCCCCAAACCATAATGCTTCCTCCTTCATGCTTCACTGTGGGAATTTGATAACGCACGTTGAATCTTTGACCTTATGGTCGACGTACCCACTGGATTCCATCAGATCTGAACAATTTACATTTGCTTTCATCACTGAAAAACACATTGGACTAGTCTTCTATTGGCCAATGAAGGTGTTCTTGAGCAAATTTAAGTCGGGCCATTCTATTCTTTTTCGAGATCAGTGGTTTCTTCACTCCTTGTTGTCCAAATCACCCGAAAGAAATTAGACGACGTCGTACTGTAGGCAGACTAATATCCAAGTCGTCAGTTCCGATTAAATTTCTATGAATCTCTACTGCAGTCCGTCTGAGATCTGCAACTGATAGACGTCGTATTCTCCTGTCCTGTCTCATTAAGGTCTTTTTCGGACTGCCAGATTTCAATTTATGTTCTAAGTATCCTCGTTCTTGAAATCGCTTTTGAGTGGAGTACACAATTTGTTTTTCAATGTTAACACATTAAGGACCGCAAAGAAATCTGTAAGACCTGGGACCGCACGTTTTTGGGCAAACTTGTACGATCTAAAATCATCATAACTTTGTTATTTATGAAGTAATAAATACAAAGTAGCAGAGTAGGATACTATGTATCAAAATAGATGACATCTAAAGATAGCGCGTAGAAAACACTGGTTATTTCCTGACCCATCCGTAAGACGAATCGCGAAACACGAGAAATCTCGTGAGCGATCCTTAATGTGTTAAAGCGTTGAGAAGCGTCAGAGATGGATTCCGGATTTTGTAAAGCATTTACAACCTCTGTTCTTTCATACATTTTGGTAGACTTTGACCTCGCACCGTCTTCGTAAGAATAAAATAAAAGCACAAAAATAGAATTTAACCAATACATCAGTATTAACAAAATAAATTACACGTATAAATGAAACGTCCGAATGCTTTTGTCCAAGTAAATTCGAATAAAACTTACCTTATATGTAATAAAGAGTAAATATCTAGGTCTAACTTCCTCGTGCTATCAAGTAATAAAAAATAATACATAAACTGGTCTTCTCCTACCAACAATGTCACAATATAGGGAAACAAAAACATTTCTGTCCAAATTCATTTGCCCGATACTGTACGTTTTGGATGCCAGCCGCCACGCCGTGATACGTTTACAGAAGCAGAAAATAGGTCAGGGATGGCGAACCTTTTTGAGACGTGGCTTAAATTTTGTTCATATTTTGTTTAGTACTACCTCTTGGGACACTAATGCCCATTTGCATAAGACTTAAGTTTACAAATTTTTAATTGAGTACTTTTTGTTAAATTTTATTGTAGATTTTATCGTAACAGTACCTTATTTTACATATATAACTAAGGATATGTTATATTCGCCGGACACGGTGTTTCTCTTATTATGTATATTTACTAAGGACATACGCACACCTCAGATTCACTCGTCGCTCACTCTCATTTACACCCACTCATACTTCTATACAAGACACACGTGAATACACCAGATATTTGCGAAGTTACCAATTTACAATTGATGAATATAGAAACTTATATTACTTTACATTTTTTAAACTAAACATCTTTAAAATTTAGTTAGCTTAACGAGTAAAAATGGGTGTGGTTTAACGATTTAAAAGTTTTTAGTGGGGTTAAAAATTCTAAAGTTTTTAGTGCAAATCGTTATTTGCATAACTTTAGAACTGTAATGATTGACAGCATTTAAATTGTTTTTGTGTCAATGCGGTGCTTGAAAAGAATACAGATAGAAAGTAAATTATCCACACAAATCAGAATATCTAAATCAACCTGCGTAAACAAACAAATGGTTGCCTAGCAATTCTGGGTCAGTGAAAAACCTTGCGTGGGTCAGTGCCGGTTCGCCATCACTGAGATAGGTGATGGTTCGCGAGGTATACGTTGCCACGAATAAAAATTTTATTTATAGTGTTATTTCCTATTAATTAATTAATTTATTTTCTCTGACCCTTTGGTCTTAAACTTTTGTCCGCTACTGTAATTGAACCTAACAGTAACCGTAGCTTTGTACAAATATGTCGTATGTTAAAGTCGATTGCCTATTAATGAAAGAGAAAAGTTATTCGAAATCCCAATTTCTACAATATATTTAAAAGTTATCGAAATTGGGGGACAGGTGTACATTAACAAGTTTATCTTGAATTGAATCGTGTATCCTATGTACGTAGTATCCTATGCCACTACGTAAAAAAGCCAACAGCAAGCTGAAGTCAAAACATGAAGTCGTATAACCTATTACCGTGGATTTGTTTTTACATATTTTTATTTCATTATTAATTAATTATATTATTATTTCTTATTCAGAATTTGTTTTAATCTTATGAGATAATTATAATTTTTTTTTTTAAGTTTTTGATTCAAATTCATTTGAATTTCGTATGGGTTCCATCGCGTGAAGTAAATACGGGCACGACTACCTTGCGCTCGGTCTAAGATAGGCCTCAAGTTTCGGGCGCTCCACCGCTCGTCCTTCATCCCGACAATTGAGACAGCCGTGTGTAAGGAGTTAACCCCTTGACCTATAACCACGAGTCAGACTCGTGGTAAACAATTTGTGCCATAAGCAAAAACCACGAGTCTGACTCGTGGTGAGGAATTTGTGCATAAGATGTGGCGTATTATTCGAACAAACGATTACAATTATTCCACGTCGAATATTTTTCCTTTGATTGTAACGTCAGTATTCTGTATTTTTCATTTATTTTTGACGAAACTGGGTAATGTTATTTTAGTTCCCCGTAAAGTTTTGTTACGTTCACACGTTTCAAATATAACTCCGTATGTTACGTTGTAACAACATTCATTTCATATTCATAAAACTTCAACCGTAATTCAAGGGTATATTTGGAAACATCATCATTAAGGTTAAATAATACCCTTTCAAGCAAATATACTTTTTGCCATGCCAGTTTCGGGTTTTTCCCATTTTTTCTATGTTCCTTCGACTTTTCTATGTTCCTACCTTCTTTGAAATAATAAATTATTTTTATCAACTGATCAATTGATTATGATTGCACCCTAAACGTCTTAAAATTACTATTTGTACCTAAACATTGTCTATTATCTCTCAATTACTTTCGTTGCACTGAAATATATATGTCACTAAAAGTATACATTTTGCGCCAGTTCGGGTACACGGCTGAACAGTTGAATGGCACGGCGCACGACCGACTTTCTTGTTTACTATGGCTCGCGGAATTGGCAGATATCGTGTAGGCCAAGGGGTTAACTATTGTGTGGAGATCAGGAGTTTGTACTCGCTTTGGCATAGGGGCAAGAAGCGTACTCCATTTACACCACCCGATTCTTTCTATTACGCGTTGACATACGATCCGATTTGTCGATGTTATTGTCTCGATGAATAATGAAAATACGTTTATCCTATTCTTATAATTTTGTTGAAAAATATAGACCTATAGATAATCAATTAAATTTCATTTCTTCCACGTATATTCACCTGAGATTGATTATTCTGCACGGTAATTGCTGTATTTACAAAATCTGTTCTGGAATTCGAATATTCTTCCAAGCTTACTGTTACAATTTCCTTATTTCAAAACAATTTATTGCTTACAAAATTGTGTAAATTCATGCATGCAAGATCAGATGAGTACGTAGTAGATTTATGGTATGAAATTGTCTATAGAATTACTAAATTAATTGAAGTATAAAATTTTACTTCATCTTTTGTGTCCATTATGATTATTTCAACAAATTTCCAATTGTTTAAAAATTCAAATGATCTTTCAGAGATCTGCAAATACAAGTGAGGAAAGTATAAAAATACATTTAAAAACTTCGTATCCTCCAAGAATGTCAACTTCTATTTTAATAAAATAAAACGTTTAATTCTTCAAACGGATCATCATACTAGATAACCTTATTTTTCTTGAATTCAATAGTTAAAAGTAACAAAACTACATTTTACCACCTACGTTATAGAAACTTTAGTTCTTTATTCTTTTCGTTTATCACCATATCTGGAATTAAACTTTAAAATTATTAGAACACTGAATATAAAATGATGGTGTTATAATTGATTTAAACTCAAAGTTATTTTACAGAGTTTATTTAGTATAAATGTGAGATACAGTATAAATTACATGTATATGAAATTCGGAAACAAACTATAGGACATTCACTGTTGCTGCTCTGCTAAAACTTTATTGCGACTGACCAAAAATCCAACCGTCGCAGGAAAACAAAAACAATCTAACGGCCGTTACTGCTCTGCTGGTTTTTTCCAGTGCAGCCTGGAAAAAACCAGTAAAACGAACAACTGCATCCAAGGCCACTCAGAAAACAAGACACTATACAGAGTAATGGCCTTTTTTTCTTACAAATGGATTCATAATAGGATGAACAAAACTAAAGTTGATTAACTAAGCTCTGACTTATTTCAATCGATAAATCTCAATTGAATTTAATCTATTATATTACACAAATTTATTTCTGTATACAATGATTTCCTAAAACAGATTTTTCATCTGTCGTTTGCTAATAATGTCTTATAACCTGGCTGTTAATCAGTGCCGAATTTTTTGTTATGTTTCAGTTTGAATTTGTTAAACAAATTCGTTTAAACATTGATGTTTACTTTTAATTGAAACTATGCATATTTATAGCGTTAACTTAAATCTTCTTCACGAAAAAAATGTTACATTAAAACAGTCACCTGTAAGCTGTTTTATCGTATAATACTTTACACCTGCCAATAATTCTAGTTTATAAAATGATTTGCTTTTCCAGTTAATAACAAATGTTTTTATAGAGCCATACTTTGTAAATATTTAGAAAAGGGGGGTCTCATCGATTTCGACGATTTTTGATTATGTTGTAGAAGAAAATATTTTGAACAACTTTTTCCTGTACGTATAACCACCGCTCGGCCTTAGTTTCTGAGATTATTAGAAAAAGCTATTGCTACTACTACAATGAATATTGTCTAAAGCTATGCGACTGTGGTAGCGTGTGTGGAAGCGTCGTTCGCCGGTTGTTTATGGTTTCTATGCATACATCGAAGCGACCGGCAATGGGTGCGTATAACGGGTGCGTTTAAAAACTCGATTTGAGTAACGGCGGCCGTAATAAGAGAGTCTAACCGGAACCATACTTAAACCTAACTATTCTACCTAGTAAATAATTTACTGGAATAGGTTCGGGTTAGGTCTTCTTATTCTTTAACAGCAATGCGTTCAGTAACGAGATCAATGCAAAACTAGATTTAGCTTGACACATTATACATTATTCGTCGTTGGTCGCTATGCCGTTATTTATTAGAAACAAGAGATAAGAGACGATCATGAGCTGACGCACACAGTCACAGACGCTTGCATATAGATAGAATTCATTGTAGTAGCAGCAATTGTTTTGAGGAAAAATCTCTGAAACTAAGGCAGAGCGGCGGTTATATGTATAGGAAAAGATTGTTCAAAACGTTGATTACTACATATATTCAAAAATCATCGAAATCGGTGAGACCCCTCTCCCTTTTCTAAGTAATTACCTCATACCTTGCTATTAAATTTTATACGACCTTGTTTAAACATTATATTCAACTATAGACCACACTTTTTCGCAAGGGAAAATGTCTGGAGTTTATGAAAAGGGTAGCTTTCCATAGCAATTTTTTACAGAAATGTGATATATCGCTTGTATTTCTTTTACGCGTAACATTATTTTCCACCATAAATCCAAATCCGTGACCAAATAATGGTGTAGAACAGGAGAAAAGTAAAACATATGAACGTATTCGAATTGAAAGAAACGACAATTCCGTGGGTAGTGTAAAATATATGATGAACACGTCACCATTTCATATAGTACCTACTAAACTGGAATTTCATAAATTTTATTCATCCAATTTGCAAGCATCAGAATACTTATAGAAATTTACGTAGGTATGAGAAGTCATTGGAAAATTATTAAAATCCTTCCAAAGTTATACCGAGAAATTCAATTAATCAATGTTACAATAGAAATCTAATTAATTGTATAATATACTATGTATTTATTTCAACTGAAAATATCCGAAAATATTGTAGTGTGGGTAAAAAAACGAAATTAAAACCGTTTTATTGAAATATACAAGCAACATGAATCGACGAAACACACACACAGCACATCGCATCAATCTTTTTTTTTTTTAATTCTTTTATTTTTCAACCACGACAGACACAAATTATACAGATCACACATCACCGCATTCGAACCTTAAGGTCTATATACAATGTCTTTTACATACCCTCGACACACTCATCCATCCATACAACCATTCCTCCCTCTCATACCGTATATTCTATGAACCAATAAACCAATAAATAATCACAAATCTCCACCTCGGTTTCATACATTCACAATGCACATAAAATCTTTCACATTTCTTAACCCTCCCACTACTGAAGCTTGGTGGCCTGGCTATGGGTCTTTCAAGACCCTCACGGATATTCCACTAATGCACATTTAGAACCGTCCAAGTGGCTCCCCAATGCCACGCTACCCAATGTGACGATCGCTCGAGACTCAGGTCCTCACCAATACTGTATGCAGTGACAATCACTAGATTCATAGGAAGATATAGGAGCGTATAGGAACAGATAATAATAACGTCAATTATCAAACGTCCAAGCTATATTTATTGTATATTTACGTATTGTCGCGCATGCTATATAAAATTTGCTGTATTTTTCTCGAATCGCCACTGCAAATGGATGGTCTTTCACAATTATCGCACACGGCTGTATATTTATTATCATTGCCTACACAGAGACAACACACGATCTCTCTTTTGTTTTGCGTTCCTACATAGTGCTGAAAACTAAAATCTAAATAGTAAATACAAAAATAGTGTAAACTACTAAATACTAAATACTAGAATATAATGGTAAAATGCTAAAAGAATAATACAGACATGGAAATACAAAGTAAACTTTGAAATACATAATTGTTTCGATTTGCTGCATAAGTTTCTTCCTCACAGCATTGCCAAAAAACTGACTGTCGCGTCGGTTTCGATTCCTCGACTCTGACAAAAACGTATATGTAATCACATGCACATATGGGTTAGTGCAATCGATCACTTTTCGCCTACCACGCTGTGATGCCAGATTGGTGACCGGGGTTCTCGAGAACACCCCCCACAGCTACGTACACTACCGCAGGAGACGCGTGTACATGAGCTCAGTGTTTCGGACGACTTCGCGAAATCGAGCGAGAAAACAAATGAAAGTCTTTCTCTCTCGCTCTTGAAGCGTTGAAATTCATCCTATGTTGGAAAGCAAGCCAGCAGCACGAGCCGCACGGGATCTTGACTGCCTATTTTCATTTTTCGACATACAAGGATGTCTTGTAATGAAAAAAAATTTCGAAAAAATTTTTGCCGCGGAAAAGCACGTTTTAAGACCCCTGATTACGTTTTGATTATTTAAAAATGAAATCTTCTTTAGTTTCACGCATTTGTTAATACGATTACGCCTAAACGGTTGAATCGATTTCAATGAAATTTTATATTTTTCTCTCAAGACCTGGTTAAATTTTGAATAAAATTTGTTAAAAAATAATGATGGTTACCCCTTAAAGTTACAGGACCACCTTTCATTTCCTAAATTTAAAAATCTGCTTTATATTTAAGCATGAAATGTATCTAATTACATGTAGATTATTAACCCTAGAACTCCTGAGCCTCGATCTGTTAAGCCGCGTCCACATAGAAGAGAACAGTTCGCGAGCTGTGCTCGCCAGCAGTGTGGACACTTTCGCGAACAGCGAGCAGCGAGTAGCGAACTCCTCAGCGAACAGCGAACAGTGTTCGCTCGGGGAGCGGTACATCAAAGAAACTGTTCGCGAGCTCGAAGCGTATCTGGACGCGTTTGTAACACAGTATGTGGCAAAAGCTAATAGCGAACTGCCCATGAATTCAGAGCGAACAAGCTTGTAACTGTTCGCGAGCTCCAGTCTGGATATGCTGCGTTTTCCGTTGGCAAACAGCTCGCGAACCGCACGCGAGCAATTCGTGTGCTGCTCGCGAGCTGCTCGCGAACTGTTCTCTTCTATGTGGACGCGGCTTAATGCCGCGTCCACACTGCGGTTCGCGAACAGCTCGCGAACAGTTCGCGAGCTGTGCTCGCCAGCAGTGTGGACACTTTCGCGAACAGCGAGCAGCGCAGCGAACAGCGAACAGTGTTCGCTCGGGAAGCGGTACATCAAAGAAACTGTTCGCGAGCTCGAAGCGTATCTGGACGCGTTTGTAACAGTATGTGGCAAAAGCTAATAGCGAACTGCCCATGAATTCAGAGCGAACAAGCTTGTAACTGTCGCGAGCTCCAGTCTGGATATGCTGCGTTTTCCGTTGGCGAACAGCTCGCGAACTGTTCTCTTCTATGTGGACGCGGCTTAACAGATCGAGGCTCAGGAGTTCTAGGGTTAATAATCTACATGTAGTTAGATACATTTCATGCTTAAATATAAAGCAGATTTTTAAATTTAGGAAATGAAAGGTGGTCCTGTAACTTTAAGGGGTAACCATCATTATTTTTGAACAAATTTTATTCAAAATTTAACCAGGTCTTGAGACAAAAATATAAAATTTCATTTAAATCCATTCAACCGTTTAGGCATAATCGTATTAACAAATGCGTGAAACTAAAAAAAAAGTTCATTTTTAAATAATCAAAACGTGTTTTTTAGCGACAAAAATTTTTTTCATTACAAGAAGACATCCTTGCATGTCGAAAAATGAAAATAAGCAGTCAAGATCCCACGCGGTACGTGTCGCCAGGCTTGCTTTCCAGATTGGTTGGATTTCAGCGATTCAAGAATGAGAAAGAAAGATTTTCATTTCTTTTCTCTCTCGATTTCCCGAAGTCGTCCGAAACGCTGAGCTCACGTACACGCGTCTCCTGCGGTTGGCTGCGTTGCGGAAGAGAGTGCGCTCGAGAACCCCCTCCCGCAAATCACATCAGTGCTTCGGTGCGCACGCGCTTCTCTTTTCTACGCATTAGGATAATTGGTGGGGGTTACCATAATCGAACATTCGACAATGCCCTTTATGCACTTCTATGCTACGCGTTAGGATTAACTGCCATGGAACATTCGAGAAGCCTAACCGGGAAAGAACAAATGAGAAACACTAAACACACATATTAACCGTTTGCGTACCAGAGGGTTTTCAAAAAACACGATCGAAAAACGCCAAGGAGCGCGATCGCGCTCTTTCGATCATGCGTTGAAAAAAGCCGAAGAGCGCGATAGCGCTCCTTTGATTACGTGTCGAAATATCGTTTGTTCTTCAAATTTTTCATATTTTTAATTTGTAACTTATTATTTTATGAAATACTATTATATATATATTCTTATACTAGCTGATGGCGATGCGATGTACATGTGTCTAAAAGTTTGAGCGCATTTTGGCAAATTGTAAGCGCGCTGTCAGTTGTCTGTATCGGTCAAATGCACTGGGTTTTCTCGACGGGAAATCGGAAGAGCGCGAAAGCGGCTCGTGGTACGCAAACGGTTAAGCACTCGCGCAGATCTCACTCACGCATTCGGCTACTCTACATAAGAATATCTCTTACAGTATCAAAACGTTTCATATGGAAAGAGCCTAAATTAATGAAGTACGACCTTTTTATCAATTAGTATTAATATTACTCGTTTGCATATGAAGTTTAATTTGAACTACAAAAATAAGAATAAGTTAAAAACAAGCATTTATCTTTAACAACAATAATAATTCAATTGTTAGTTTTTGCAATTATTTATATAAGTTTATCTATCGATATTCTGTCATTTTTGAAATTTCTTCACGATTTTTAACGTGTTCCCTTTCACAAGTGCTGTCCAGTAAATTGTACTCAACGTCGCATATCCGTAACGGTGATTCAATTTCAATTTCCGAGAAGTAAATGAAATTTTATCTACTTACATCGGAGATGCGTCTGCGTGGTGTAAAGAATGATAGGCTATGCCAAGTCTGGTATAACCATTTCCTTATTTATTTTAAGTCTTTTTATATTCGCTGTTGTACTACCTGCCTTAAGGGGTTATGCGCACTTGGAAGGCCGAAAAAAAGGGGTTTTTCACGAATTTTTTTTGAAGAAACAGTTTAATCGATTCTTTTCAAAATTGGGGCACATATTGTACAACTCTTGAACTCTATTGTGAATTTTTTTTCTGTAAAAAGAACGACTCCTGTAGCCGCTACAGCCAATCTCCGCGAGCGCCTTCAAAAAAACACGTTTTGCGGTGAGCACGATATCTGGAGACTGGATTATCTGAAATTAAAAAAACAACGATATTTCGTTAGCAGAATGTATAATCTCGTAATTGATCGTTCGGTTTTGCAAAATATTCACTTTTAAGGAAATGGTAGCCTTTCAAAGTTGGAATATCGACTTTTCATGAAAATTTTGCCCTAAAATCGTCCATAAAAAAAAAAATATTAGTCGCAGAGCCAAAAGCTACGATTAATTACGAGATAATGTATCTATAAAGCTTGTGTACAAATTTCAGCCCGATCGGTTCAGCCGTTTTTGAGAAATCGTGCTCACCGACTTGAAAAACATAGTTTCGAGATAAACGCGTTCAAAGTTTCAGAATCATTTTACACATAGTAAAAAATTTTTTTTTCAACTTACACCGAGTCGTCTATTCCAGGGCCATATAATAAACCTTCTGCTGATTCGGCAGCTTCTAATAAATTTATTTGATGCTGTCTCCTAAGCATTCTTGCCTCTCGCGTGCTGTCCCGCGCTCGCCGCTCCGATATAGATATTCGCTCGGCGTCCTCTTTCTGGGCATATAAATGCGCATTGTGGCCCAAGGAGAGTCCAATAGCTTTCATATAATATAATAAAGATGCTGTTCCTTCGTTAAACATTCCAGCAGCTATGTAAGCAGCTAGTTCTACTATTTTTGATCCGCTTGGAACAATCTTCGGTGTCACTTTCCATATTATTTGGTTATAACTTTCGTTATTATTTTGAGTGAACCCACCAACGCATCTTTCTAATAATTTTTCATTGCTGAGATCTGTATAAATAGGATGTATTGCTTGAGAAACGTCATCTGAAAATGCTGGGTAGTCGTGTTTGAATGAAGATAATTCATTTGCAGCTGCTGCGCGCTGCCAAGAGCACCATGACTCCGGTCCGGTCGGGCACTTCTCGTGTTGAGGATTTGCGTCTGTTGAACAATAGTGATAATATGTAGCCCATATGGCATTGTACATATCTTCTATAGAGTTGCAATTTCTTCTAATTGCTAATCCATAATAAACAGTCAGCTTATCAATCATCTTGCCGGTTAGATTGCCTTTTCCACCAAGACGTTTTATTTGTCGTTGTTTCCTCCTTTGTTTACACTCTCCACATTCTTTCTGACACATTCTCGGAGTCGCGTGCCCATTCTTTTCTGAACGTGTCCGATGCATTCCTTCTTATTTACTTCTTCGTCGTCGTACGGTGCAGAATTCACAATTCCAGAATAGGTTTTAGAATCGCCGTCTCCGATGTAATTTTTATATTGCACTCCAAATTTAGTGACTGACCGCTGAAACATTTCTACTACTGCATCTACTTCCATTTTTCCTGCAGAACCTGTGTGATTTGCGCAGCAATTGTCACGATGGCTTTCATACCACTCAGTATACTCTGCAGTGTTTAGTTTTTCCTTCCGTACTTCACACTGCTTGCAATATGAACTTTTTATCAAGACATCTATGATTTTTCCAGAGTAATACCCAATTAGCGATGCCACGCCATATAATGATGAATATCCTCGTTTCTTCCACGTACCATCGCCAGATACAGTTAATTTTGTATATTCAGTTTCACCTTGATCTGCAGCGGTAAGATCTTTCTCGGTCTTGCATGCTTGTTGGAAAAGATTTTCCGCGGCTGTTTCTACGCATTCATGTATATTCTTCATTATAATGTCATATGAATTGTGTGTGATAAAGGCTGGCATATCCATGAGTCCACAAAATTTTTGCGCGCCTTTCAGTCCTAATCCGAGAACTCTCATTACGAATAAAAATCGCCTGTTTATCGCATAAGAATGCTCGATAAACGGACACGAATTGATTGAGCGATCGGCACATTTGTTGCAAATCAAAACGATTTTAAAACCCAGTCCGCGTTCAGCAATAGTGTTAAATTTAATTTTCCCATCACAACTTTGACATTTTACGTATTCAGAAATCGCTGCAAATACCGTTATAAAATTCAAGATTCTATATTCCACTGTTGAATCGCGCGGAACATCGATGTGCTGTTGCGTCTTCAATTTTTTGCTACACGAACTAAAACTGCTTTTGCTCGTCTCAGCAGTTTGCGGATTAAAAACGTTTTTCCTCTTTTTTGGCCTAGATTTCTGCACCTTCCCAGATGATCTCTTTTCTCTACTACACTTCATTTTCATAAACTAATTTCACAGACGCACGACTTTACAACTCGACTGCACTGTTTATACTGACGATCCTCTCCAGTAACGCCCGTTTGGGAAGAGAAAGCGTTAGAATTTTACACAGACATAACAGGAATACTACTACATTGACTTACAACAATAGAAAAGATCCCAAAAGGGACGAAGCACCACGCAGGTAGCAACTGCGCGGCCTCTGGCGCTCGGCCACAGCCGCTCGGGCACTGCACGCTCTCCACTATTTCGGTTGCTGTGTCGAAAATATTCGTCGGATCGACTTGAAAATTTGTGTGTACATTCTTGAATGTATGTACAATAAGAAAATGCAATAAAAAAAAAATCGATTTTTTTAAAATCCTAAGTGCGCATAACCCCTTAACAGTGTTGAGGTAATATGTTTATAAACAGAAAAATGTTTTAAAAAAAAACTGTCGCAGACATATAGGGTAAACAACTGCTCCATATCCATATATTTTTCGTAAGTAATAGGCCTAGTATCATGATATAAATGGCCTGAGGGCGACCTTTTCAAATTTTGGCATCCCTTCCAAACGTGTAATAAACATAAACTATTAAATTCTTTGTCCTCCATCAGTGTTTTGTATAAAATAGTATATAGTGCACTTTTAAGAAAATCTCATCCAACATATTTGCTACCAATTTTCTTTTCCTCCGTTAGTGTTACTGTTTATCAGTTTTTTGATTGCGTTCTGTAGATTTTTTGTTGAAATGAAATCCTCTCGTGTCATTTCATGTAAAATGAATTTATTATATTTTCTATATTCTTTTATGACATCATAATAATTCTGTGGTGTGTATAGGAAATTATTTTTTCGTAATGCCTGACACCTGTCTATAAAAATTCGACTTACACCACTTTCATAATCGATGGTTACGCAATTCCTTTTACCGGTCAATTTTAAATTGGACAAGGAATGGACATTTTTTAAGAAATTTGATACTAACTAATTGTAAATAAAAAGTTTACACCGAAGTAAGCGTAAATAATGAGATCTCTTTTTTTTTTAATGGGCTTGCACCACTTTCAAAATAAACGATCCAGTTATCAATAATTTTCTGCACTGTAGAATGAAAATAGATTATTACTTCCTATTATTTTAGCAATTTGTCTGAACGATTTGCCTTTACAGTGCAATTTTACTGCAATTTTTCGTACAGAAATATCGGTCCCTGATCTGTTGGAAGCCATGGTGTCCTAATTTTTACTAATAAACAATGGCAAATGACGATTAAGCGTAACGCAGCAACGCAGTAACTGGACATAGAGAGATGGCTGAAATAATGTCGAATGGAAAAAATGCATTACAAATTTTACAAAACTCGTTTCTTTTTCTTTTATATTACTAAACTAAATGTAAGCTCAATTTTGTGACGGCAAGATAAGATGTTTTTACGTTTAGTGTCAAATATAGGTAAACAGTTCATTTTATTAAAATTTTGTTCAAAGGATTACCCGTTGAAATATCCAAATAAACAATATATTACGTTTTGATTTTTGAAAATGCCTGTTTTTGTTTATTTTCTCGCTAATCATCATTACCAACATAGGTGTGTACGCTCAATCTTGTAAGTAACCGTAGCAGGCACTTTTTCGTGAATTTTTCGTGAATTCATTCGGTAAAATCGCAATAAATCGAAAATCACTTCGTTTTTCTCAACGAAGCTCTCTTTTATTTTATACTTAAACATATGCTCTATGAATATTTAGAGAAAAATATATATATATATATATTTCGATGGTATTATTTTTTATCGTATTTATATGATAATATCCACTCTCCAGCACAAGTCTATTAAATACGTACTCTTACGTGATTCGTGATCCAGTGACGCTACGAAATACGTAAAAGTACGTTTCCCGCATGCAATGTGTTGAAACTGCGTTGTTCGAAGAGAATTAAAGCTTCAGAATTAGAGCAACTATTGACTCTGACTTTTTCTCCAGAAATATGATACCTATAGTGGATCCAAAAAGTATTCGTACACTATATATTAGAAGGAGATTCACCTAATCCTAAAATTCTGATTTCAATGAAACTTTGTATGTATATAGAGCATAATATAGAGCATAAATCCTGCAAGGAGCGGTTTTTTGATCGACAGTAAACCTTATAGTGGAAGTGAAAGCGACCCCTAAAGCTTCTGCGATTTTTTATGCTCTGAACACAGGTTCCTCTGGAATCTTTTTTTTAATGGCAAAGCGATAAATCATTAAAAACTAAGATTTTTTTATCTGGAAGGTTTTACTTTATCACGCATTAATACAAAATTATGTTTAAAAAATGAAAAAAAGCACTGAAACTTTAACGTTGATTTCGTTGATTAAAAAAATGGTATTTAGTTGTAAAATAAGAAATTAATTAATGCATATAATACTATACCCCTATATATCCGTAAAGATTTATTAAAAACAGTAATTGAAATCAGAATATTAAAGTTAAATGAATTTATTTGTAATACAGTGTACGAATACTTTTCGGATCCACTGTATATACTACTGCAATCGAAATCGTCGAAGGTTCGAGCAAGATTTATAGGCCGTGTCCTCTCGCTCACTCGCGATCTGTCGCACTCGCACTACAGAAGTTTTTTGTCATAACTGTGCTTTTCCCCGAATAGGCCACTTATAACTAGACCATAATATACTATCCGCCGAAAACAGGTGCACGCTCGTCTGTTCCATAGCCGTAAAGTATACGATTTGAACTCTCGGCAGTTGAAGCGGGGTAACCTTGATTTCGAGGCGTGTGTTGATTTTTCGCTGACATTTGATACGCTCATTTACGATCACGCCATACTTTCGGGGCGGGCTCTGTGTTTTATTTCTTTCCAATGCGTCGCAGATACACATCTACACACGTTACGTATCCACACACATACACACCAAGTCGTAAGGAAGCAGTGTGGCAAAGGTGACGATCCGTTTCAAATGGCTTCGACCAACGTTCGCGACCGGATCGAAAACTTCTGTTGGCCATCGCGAGTCTATGTCCGGGTGTAAACTGTTGCAAGTTAATAAAAGTTTGATATTTTCTTGTGACGGTACCGATTATGTTTGTAAATATTCTATCGGAAGTGAAAATAAAGTGCAACAGATGAAATATAGAGTTAAGGATGCATGAGCGATGAAGAGGACGCAACGTAATTTTACTTGCAAGATATTGAAGGTAATTTTTGTTGTATATTTAGTTTTTTCTTTCTGACAAAATTAAAAATAATCACGTAATATAACTCTTATTAATTAGTAGAATATATAAAAGTTTAACATCATTATATGCCTTAAATATACAGTTAAATATTATCACAACGTATCAATAGCGGTTAAGCATAACCATAATATTAAAATTTGTTAGTTCGTTATTTTAGTATTCAAAAATCCCGATATATTTTTGTCTGATAAATTAAATTAGTGTTTTAACTCAATTAGTTGTATACAGGATTATTTTAGTATTCGGATAATAATGGTGCGAATACAGGAGTTTTTGATATATCACTTCACTTCTATAAATAATATTTCTTGCTAGTCTATTTTCTATTGCTATATAAATATTTGATTTTTAATGTAATTGCCACATCAAAACTTATTTTAAACTGATTGAAAATTATTTTGTTTAATTAACATATTATATTTTTCTGTTACAGGTAAGTCCCAGCAAAATTTCATGGCGTTCGGATTTTTTAATCAACGCAGATGGGTGAGTACTAACGTAAAAACAATACATAAAGCATAACTAATAACACAGTTAAAGTCTTACAGTAAAGACATATTCAGGTAATCCTATAAATTCAGACGTATATATCTTACAGTTTTTTAAAATTTTAACACCTACTTTAAATTACTTACAATTATTTTTATATATTAAAAAATATATTCGTTAACTTACATAGCTAATTCATCAAATTTGATTTAAGAATAGAATTATATTTTAAAAAACTGAAATTTAGAAATGAATACAAATCAATAAGACGAAAGACGACATACTGAGACTAAGAAATTAATGAACTAAATAATTTAAACTCATTTATTAAATAAAATTAAATAGATAACAAACAAGAAATAATCAAACATTTAAAAAATTAATTTTAAATTAATAAATATCTGCTTAAAAAATATTCGTAAAATCAAATTCCGTTATACATAACTACCGTAATTAAAATTAATGCCGTAAGCATAGAAAATAATATTTCTAAAAATTTTTTTAAATGTTTTCATGATTTTTAAAAAATTAAGTTATGTTCGATTAAAAGTAATGTTTAAACACTATAAACTATGATTTAATATACCTAAATAAATTATAATTTTATAAATTCGATAATAAATAAATAAATTTATAATTATTTATAAAAAATGATTTTTCAATCGAATCGTTGATGATCAATTTCAAATGTTATCCTTAAAGATAGCCCTAAAACAGCTTCACAAACTAAATATATTAAATATACAAAAAAAATTATTCATAAATTTTAATATAATTAATTAGAAAAAATGTTATATCATAACTATCAGAAATTCCAATCCAATTAGTATTACGAAAAAATGATTTCTTACACTTAATAATATGAAAAATATTTAAAAAATCATAAAAATTATATTGAAAATTCAAATGAATTTACAATAAATAGGTTAATAAAACAATAATTTTGTAAATTATAAATATTACAACCTATATTATCTATAACCTACAAGATTATTGTTTTATTAAACCATTTTTTGAAATTATTATACATACTAATTATAAATACTATAATCTTTTATACATGTTTTATGCACTTCATTATTAATAACTTCAATTACTACTAAATTATTAAATCATTACAGCTACATATTACTACCAATCTCAGTCCGTAGCCATTGAATACAAAAATATTGTTTTTAGCTAATTTTAATTATTAAATCACTTAATATTAACATTTTAGTTCATTACTTTCTTAAAATCTTAGTGTTTCGTCTATTTCCCTATTGATTTACACCTGCTTACTGGTTTGTCAGTCATTCATTAATTTGTTTAATATAATTTATTGAGAGTAATTAATTTTAATTTTGGCTAATAAGAATATTTTAGCATTCGCTACCTATCCCCTCCCCAGTCGGTGAATACAAAAATATTGTGTTTTTAGCCCAGTTTAATTATTAAATCACTTGATATTACAGTTTGGTTCATTATTTTTTTACAATCTTAGTGTTTCGTCAATTTCCCTATTGATTTACACCTGCTTACAGGTTTTTCAGTCATTCATTAATTTGTTTAAATAATGTATTGGGATAATTAAATTTAATTTTGGCTAATAAGAATATTTTAGCATTCGCTACCTATCCCCTCCCAGTCGGTGAATACAAAAATATTGTGTTTTTAGCCCAGTTTAATTAATAAATCACTTGATATTAACATTTTGGTTCATTATTTTTTTACAATCTTAGTGTTTCGTCTATTTCCTATTGCTTTACACCTGCTTACTGGTTTGTCAGTCATTCATTAATTTGTTTAAATAATGTATTCAGATAATTAAATTTAATTTTGGCTAATAAGAATATTTTAGCATTCGCTACCTATCCCCTCCCCAGTCGGTGAATACAAAAATATTGTGTTTTTAGCCCAGTTTAATTAATAAATCTCTTGATACTAGCATTTTGGTTCATTATTTTTTTACAATCTTAGTGTTTCGACTATTTCCCTATTGATTTACACCTGCTTACAGGTCTGTCAGTCATTCATTAATTTGTTTAAATAATGTATTGGGAGTAATTAAATTTAATTTTGGCTAATAAGAATATTTTAGCATTCGCTACCTATCCCCTCCCCAGTCGGTGAATACAAAAATATTGTGTTTTTAGCCCAGTTTAATTAATAAATCTCTTGATACTAGCATTTTGGTTCATTATTTTTTTAAATCTTAGTGTTTCGTCAATTTCCTATTGATTTACAGCTGCTTACTGGTTTGTCAGTCATTCATAATTTGTTTAAATAATTTATTGAGAGTAATTAATTTAATTTTGGCTAATAAGAATATTTTAGCATTCGCTACCTATCCCCTCCAGTCGGTGAATACAAAAACATTGTGTTTTTAGCCCATTTAATTAATAAATCTCTTGATACAGCATTTTGTTCATTATTTTTTTAAATCTTAGTGTTTCGACTATTTCCTATTGATTTACAGCTGCTTACAGGTCTGTCAGTCATTCATTAATTTGTTTAAATAATGTATTGAGAGTATTTAAATTTAATTTTGGCTAATAAGAATATTTTAGCATTCGCTACCTATCCCCTCCCCAGTCGGTGAATACAAAAACATTGTGTTTTTAGCCCAGTTTAATTAATAAATCACTTGATATTACCATTTTACATCATTATTATCTTAAAATCTTAGTGTTTCGTCTATTTCCCTATTGATTTACACCTGCTTACAGGTCTGTCAGGCAGTCATTAATTTGTTTAAATAATGTATTGGGATAATTAAATTAAATTTTGGCTAATAAGAATATTTTATCATTCGCTAACTATCCCCTCCCCAGTCAGTGAATACAAAAATATTGTGTTTTTAGCCCAGTTTAATTAATAAATCACTTGATATTACCATTTTACTTCATTATTATCTAAAAATCTTAGTGTTTCGTCTATTTCCCTATTGATTTACACCTGCTTACTGGTTTGTCAGTCATTCATTAATTTGTTTAAATAACGTATTGAGAGTAATTAATTTAATTTTGGCTAATAAGAATATCTTAGCATTCGCTACCTATCCCCTGCCCAGTCGGTGAATACAAAAATATTGTGTTTTTAACCCAGTTTAATTAATAAATCACTTGATATTAACATTTTACTTCATTACTTTCTTAAAATCTTAGAATTTCGTCTATTTCCCTATTGATTTACACCTGCTTACTGGTTTGTCAGTCATTCATTAATTTTTTTATATAATGTATTGAGAGTAATTTAATTTAATTTTGGCTAATAAGAATATTTTAGCATTCGCTACCTATCCCCTCCCCAGTCGGTGAATACAAAAATATTGTGTTTTTAGCCCAGTTTAATTAATAAATCTCTTGATACTAGCATTTTGGTTCATTATTTGTTTACAATCTTAGTGTTTCGACTACATCCCTATTGATTTACACCTGCTTACAGGTCTGTCAGTCATTCATTAATTTGTTTAAATAATGTATTGAGAGTATTTAAATTTAATTTTGGCTAATAAGAATATTTTAGCATTCGCTACCTATCCCCTCCCCAGTCGGTGAATACAAAAACATTGTGTTTTTAGCCCAGTTTAATTAATAAATCTCTTGATACTAGCATTTTGGTTCATTATTTTTTTACAATCTTAGTGTTTCGACTATTTCCTTATTGATTTACACCTGCTTACAGGTCTGTCAGTCATTCATTAATTTGTTTAAATAATGTATTGAGAGTATTTAAATTTAATTTTGGCTAATAAGAATATTTTAGCACTCGCTACCTATCCCCTCCCCAGTCGGTGAGTACAAAAATATTGTGTTTTTAGCCCAGTTTAATTAATAAATCTCTTGATACTAGCATTTTGGTTCATTATTTTTTTACAATCTTAGTGTTTCGACTATTTCCCTATTGATTTACACCTGCTTTCAGGTCTGTCAGTCATTCATTAATTTGTTTAAATAATGTATTGAGAGTATTTAAATTTAATTTTGGCTAATAAGAATATTTTAGCATTCGCTACCTGTCCCCTCCCCAGTCGGTGAATACAAAAATATTGTGTTTTTAGCCCAGTTTAATTAATAAATCTCTTGATACTAGCATTTTGGTTCATTATTTTTTTACAATCTTAGTGTTTCGACTATTTCCCTATTGATTTACACCTGCTTACAGGTCTGTCAGTCATTCATTAATTTGTTTAAATAATGTATTGAGAATAATTAATTTAATTTTGGCTAATAAGAATATTTTAGCATTCGCTACCTATCCCCTCCCCAGTCGGTGAATACAAAAATATTGTGTTTTTAGCCCAGTTTAATTAATAAATCTCTCGATATTAACATTTTGGTTCATTATTTTTTTACAATCTTAGTGTTTCGACTATTTCCCTATTGATTTACACCTGCTTACAGGTTTGTCAGTCATTCATTAATTTGTTTAAATAATGTATTGAGAGTAATTAATTTAATTTTGGCTAATAAGAATATTTTAGCATTCGCTACCTATCCCCTCCCCAGTCGCTGAATACAAAAATATTGTGTTTTTAGCCCAGTTTAATTAATAAATCACTCGATATTAACATTTTGGTTCATTATTTTTTTACAATCTGAGTGTTTCATCTATTTCACTATTGATTTACACCTGCTTGCAGGTTTTTCAGTCATTCATTAATTTGTTTAAATAATGTATTGGGAGTAATTAATTTAATTTTGGCTAATAAGAATATTTTAGCATTCGCTACCTATCCCCTCCCCAGTCGGAGAATACAAAAATATTGTGTTTTTAGCCCAGTTTAATTAATAAATCTCTTGATACTAGCATTTTGGTTCATTATTTTTTTACAATCTTAGTGTTTCGACTATTTCCCTATTGATTTACACCTGCTTACAGGTCTGTCAGTCATTCATTAATTTGTTTAAATAATGTATTGAGAGTATTTAAATTTAATTTTGGCTAATAAGAATATTTTAGCATTCGCTACCTATCCCCTCCCCAGTCGGTGAATACAAAAATATTTTGTTTTTAGCCCAGTTTAATTAATAAATCACTTGATATTAGCATTTTGGTTCATTATTTTTTTACAATCTTAGTGTTTCGTCAATTTCCCTATTGATTTACAGCGGCTTACTGGTTTTTCAGTCTTTCATTAATTTGTTTAAATAATGTATTGGGAGTAATTAATTTAATTTTGGCTAATAAGAATATTTTAGCATTCGCTACCTATCCCCTCCCCAGTCGGTGTATACAAAAATATTGTGTTTTTAGCCCAGTTTAATTAATAAATCACTTGATATTACCATTTTACTTCATTATTATCTTACAATCTTAGTGTTTCGTCTATTTCCCTATTGATTTACACCTGCTTACTGGTTTGTCAGTCATCCATTAATTTGTTTAAATAATGTATTGGGAATAATTACAATTTATTTTGGCTAATAAGAATATTTTAGCATTCGCTACCTATCCCCTCCCCAGTCGGTGAATACCAAAATATTGTGTTTTTAGCCCAGTTTAATTAATAAATCACTTGATATTAGCATTTTGGTTCATTATTTTTTTACAATCTTAGTGTTTCGTCTATTTCCCTATTGATTTACACCTGCTCACTGGTTTGTCAGTCATTCATTAATTTGTTTAAATAATGTATTGAGAGTAATTTATTTAATTTTGGCTAATAAGAGTATTTTAGCATTCGCTACCTATCCCCTCACCAGTCGGTGAATACAAAAATATTGTGTTTTTAGCCCAGTTTAATTAATAAATCACTTGATATTACCATTTTACTTCATTATTAGCTTAAAATCTTAGTGTTTCGTCTATTTCCCTATTGATTTACACCTGCTTACTGGTTTGTCAGTCATTCATTAATTTGTTTAAATTATGTATTGCGGGTAATTAAATTTAATTTTGGCTAATAAGAATATTTTGGCATTCGCTATCTATCCCCTCCCCAGTCGGTGAATACAGAAGTATTGTGTTTTTAGCCCAGTTTAATTAATAAACCACTTGATATTAACATTTTGGTTGATTATTTTCTTAAAATCTTAGTGTTTCGACTATTTCCCTATTGATTTACACCTGCTTACTGGTTTGTCAGCCATTCATTAATTTGTGTAAATTATGTATTGAGAGTAATTAAATTTAATTTTGGCTAATAAGAATATTTTAGCATTCGCTACCTATCCCCTCACCAGTCGGTGAATACAAAAATATTGTGTTTTTAGCCCAGTTTAATTAATAAATCACTTGATATTAGCATTTTGGTTCATTATTTTTTTACAATCTTAGTGTTTCGACTATTTCCCTATTGATTTACACCTGCTTACTGGTTTGTCAGTCATTCATTAATTTGTTTAAATAATGTATTGAGAGTAATTAAATTTAATTTTGGCTAATAAGAATATTTTAGCATTCGCTACCTATCCCCTCACCAGTCGGTGAATACAAAAATATTGTGTTTTTAGCCCAGTTTAATTAATAAATCCCTTGATACCAGCATTTTGGTTCATTATTTTTTTACAATCTTAGTGTTTCGACTATTTCCCTATTGATTTACACCTGCTTACAGGTTTGTCAGTCATTCATTAATTTGTTTAAATAATGTATTGAGAGTAATTAATTTAATTTTGGCTAATAAGAATATTTTAGCATTCGCTACCTATCCCCTCTCCAGTCGGTGAATACAAAAACATTGTGTTTTTAGCCCAGTTTAATTAATAAATCTCTTGATACTAGCATTTTGGTTCATTATTTTTTTACAATCTTAGTGTTTCGACTATTTCCCTATTGATTTACACCTGCTTACAGGTTTGTCAGTCATTCATTAATTTGTTTAAATAATGTATTGGGAGTAATTAATTTAATTTTGGCTAATAAGAATATTTTAGCATTCGCTACCTATCCCCTCCCCAGTCGGTGAGTACAAAAATATTGTGTTTTTAGCCCAGTTTAATTAATAAATCTCTTGATACTAGCATTTTGGTTCATTATTTTTTTACAATCTTAGTGTTTCGACTATTTCCCTATTGATTTACACCTGCTTACAGGTCTGTCAGTCATTCATTAATTTGTTTAAATAATGTATTGAGAGTATTTAAATTTAATTTTGGCTAATAAGAATATTTTAGCATTCGCTACCTATCCCCTCCCCAGTCGGTGAATACAAAAACATTGTGTTTTTAGCCCAGTTTAATTAATAAATCTCTTGATACTAGCATTTTGGTTCATTATTTTTTTACAATCTTAGTGTTTCGTCAATTTCCCTATTGATTTACAGCTGCTTACTGGTGTGTCAGTCATTCATTAATTTGTTTAAATAATGTATTGAGAGTATTTAAATTTAATTTTGGCTAATAAGAATATTTTAGCATTCGCTACCTATCCCCTCCCCAGTCGGTGAATACAAAAACATTGTGTTTTTAGCCCAGTTTATTTAATAAATCACTTGATATTAGCATTTTGGTTCATTATTTTTTTACAATCTTAGTGTTTCGACTATTTCCCTATTGATTTACACCTGCTTACAGGTCTGTCAGTCATTCATTAATTTGTTTAAATAATGTATTGAGAGTAATTCATTTAATTTTGGCTAATAAGAGTATTTTAGCATTCGCTACCTATCCCCTCACCAGCCGGTGAATACAAAATATTGTGTTTTTAGCCCAGTTTAATTAATAAATCACTTGATATTAGCATTTTGGTTCATTATTTTTTTACAATCTTAGTGTTTCGTCAATTTCCCTATTGATTTACACCTGCTTACTGGTTTGTCAGTCATTCATTAATTTGTTTAAATAATGTATTGGGATAATTAAATTTAATTTTGGCTAATAAGAGTATTGTAGCATTCGCTACCTATCCCCTCACCAGCCGGTGAATACAAAAATATTGTGTTTTTAGCCCAGTTTTATTAATAAATCACTTGATATTAACATTTTGGTTCATTATTTTCTTAAAATCTTAGTGTTTCGACTATTTCCCTATTGATTTACACCTGCTTATAGGTCTGTTAGTCAATCATTAATTTGTTTAATATAATGTATTAAGAATAATTTAATTTAATTTTGGCTAATAAGAATATTTTAGCATTCGCTACCTATCCCCTCACCAGTCGGTGAATACAAAAATATTGTGTTTTTAGCCCAGTTTAATTAATAAATCTCTTGATACTAGCATTTTGGTTCATTATTTTTTTACAATCTTAGTGTTTCGACTATTTCCCTATTGATTTACACCTGCTTACAGGTTTTTCAGTCATTCATTAATTTGTTTAAATAATGTATTGAGAGTAATTAATTTAATTTTGGCTAATAAGAATATTTTAGCATTCGCTACCTATCCCCTCCCCAGTCGGTGAATACAAAAATATTGTGTTTTGAGCCCAGTTTATTTAATAAATCACTTCATATTAACATTTTGGTTCATTATTTTTTTACAATCTTAGTGTTTCGTCTATTTCCCTATTGATTTACACCTGCTTACAGGTCTGTCAGTCATTCATTAATTTGTTTAAATAATGTATTAGAATAATTAATTTAATTTTGGCTAATAAGAATATTTTAGCATTCGCTACCTATCCCCTCCCCAGTCCGTGAATACAAAAATATTGTGTTTTTAGCCCAGTTTAATTAATAAATCACTTGATATTAACATTTTGGTTCATTATTTTTTTACAATCTGAGTGTTTCGTCTATTTCCCTATTGATTTACACCTGCTTACTGGTCTGTCAGTCATTCATTAATTTGTTTAAATAATGTATTGAGAGTAATTTATTTAATTTTGGCTAATAAGAGTATTTTAGCATTCGCTACCTATCCCCTCACCAGCCGGTGAATACAAAAATATTGTGTTTTTAGCCCAGTTTAATTAATAAATCACTTGATATTACCATTTTACTTCATTACTATCTTAAAATCTTAGTGTTTCGTCTATTTCCCTATTGATTTACACCTGCTTACAGGTCTGTCAGGCAGTCATTAATTTGTTTAAATAATGTATTGGGATAATTAAATTAAATTTTGGCTAATAAAAATATTTTAGCATTCGCTACCTATCCCCTCACCAGTCGGTGAATACAAAAATATTGTGTTTTTAGCCCAGTTTAATTAATAAATCACTTGATATTAGCATTTTGGTTCATTATTTTTTTACAATCTTAGTGATTCGACTATTTCCCTATTGATTTACACCTGCTTACAGGTCTGCCAGTCATTCATTAATTTGTTTAAATAATGTATTAGGATAATTAAATTTAATTTTGGCTAATAAGAATATTTTAGCATTCGCTACCTATCCCTCTCCAGTGGGTGAATACAAAATATTGTGTTTTTAGCCCAGTTTAATTAATAAATCACTTGATATTAACATTTTGGTTCATTATTTTTTTACAATCTTAGTGTTTCGTCTATTTCACTATTGATTTACACCTGCTTACTGTTTGTCAGTCATTCATTAATTTGTTTAAATAATGTATTGAGAGTAATTATTTAATTTTGGCTAATAAGAATATTTTAGCATTCGCTACCTATCCCCTCACCAGTCGGTGAATACAAAAATATTGTGTTTTTAGCCCAGTTTAATTAATAAATCACTTGATATTAGCATTTTGCTTCATTATTTTTTTACAATCTTAGTGTTTCGTCTATTTCCCTATTGATTTACACCTGCTTACTGGTTTGTCAGTCATTCATTAATTTGTTTAAATAATGTATTGAGAGTAATTAATTTAATTTTGGCTAATAAGAATATTTTAGCATTCGCTACCTATCCCCTCACCAGTCGGTGAATACAAAAATATTGTGTTTTTAGCCCAGTTTAATTAATAAATCACTTGATATTCACATTTTACTTAATTATTTTCTTAAAATCTTAGTGTTTCGGCTACTTCCCTGTTGATTTCCACCTACTTAGTGGTTTGTCAGTCATTCATTAATTCGTTTAAATAATGTATTGGGAATAATTACAATTTATTTTGGCTAATAAGAATATTTTAGCATTCGCTACCTATCCCCTCCCCAGTCGGTGAATACAAAAATATTGTGTTTTTAGCCCAGTTTAATTAATAAATCACTTGATATTAGCATTTTGGTTCATTATTTTGTTACAATCTTAGTGTTTCGTCAATTTCCCTATTGATTTACACCTGCTTACAGGTCTGTCAGTCATTCATTAATTTGTTTAAATAATGTATTGAGAGTAATTCATTTAATTTTGGCTAATAAGAGTATTTTAGCATTCGCTACCTATCCCCTCACCAGCCGGTGAATACAAAAATATTGTGTTTTTAGCCCAGTTTAATTAATAAATCACTTGATATTACCATTTTACTTCATTATTTTCTTAAAATCCTAGTGTTTCGTCTATTTTCCTATTGATTTACACCTGCTTACTGGTTTGTCAGTCATTCATTAATTTGTTTAAATAATTTATTGAGAGTAATTAATTTCATTTTGGCTAATAAGAATATTTTAGCATTCGCTACCTATCCCCTCCACAGTCGGTGAATACAAAAATATTGTGTTTTTAGCCCAGTTTAATTAATAAATCACTTGATATTACCATTTTACTTCATTACTTTCTTAAAATCTTAGTGGTTCGTCTTTTTTCCTATTGATTTACACCTGCTTACAGGTCTGTCAGGCAGTCATTAATTTGTTTAAATAATGTATTGGGATAATTAAATTAAATTTTGGCTAATAAGAATATTTTAGCATTCGCTACCTATCCCCTCACCAGTCGGTGAATACAAAAATATTGTGTTTTTAGCCCAGTTTAATTAATAAATCACTTGATATTAGCATTTTGGTTCATTATTTTTTTACAATCTTAGTGTTTCGACTATTTCCCTATTGATTTACACCTGCTTACAGATCTGTCAGTCATTCATTAATTTGTTTAAATAATGTATTAGGATAATTAAATTTAATTTTGGCTAATAAGAATATTTTATCATTCGCCACCTATCCCCTCTCCAGTGGGTGAATACAGAAATATTGTGTTTTTAGCCCAGTTTAATTATTAAATCACTTGATATTGACATTTTGGTTCATTATTTTTTTAAAATCTTAGTGTTTCGTCTATTTCCCTATTGATTTACACCTGCTTACTGGTTTGTCAGTCATTCATTAATTTGTTTAAATTATGTATTGAGAGTAATTAAATTTAATTTTGGCTAATAAGAATATTTTAGCATTCGCTACCTATCCCCTCACCAGTCGGTGAATACAAAAATATTGTGTTTTTAGCCCAGTTTAATTAATAAATCACTTGATATTAACATTTTAGTTCATTATTTTTTTACAATCTTAGTGTTTCGTCTATTTCACTATTGATTTACACCTGCCTACTGTTCTGTTAGGCAATAATCAATTTGTTTAAACAATGTATAGAGGGTAATTACATTTTATTTTGGCTAATAAGAATATTTTAGCATTCGCTACCTATCCCCTCCCAAGTCGGTGAATACAAAAATATTGTGTTTTTAGCCCAGTTTAATTAATAAATCACTTGATATTAACATTTTACTTCATTATTTTCTTAAAATCTTAGTGTTTCGTCTATTTCCCTATTGATTTACACCTGCTCACTGGTTTGTCAGTCATTCATTAATTTGTTTAAATAATGTATTGCGAATAATTACATTTTATTTTGGCGAATAAGAATATTTTAGCATTCGCTACCTATCCCCTCTCCAGTCGGTGAATACAAAAATATTGTGTTTTTAGCCCAGTTTAATTAATAAATCACTTGATATTAACATTTTGGTTCATTATTTTTTTACAATCTTAGTGTTTCGTCTATTTCACTATTGATTTACACCTGCCTACTGTTCTGTTAGGCAATAATTAATTTGTTTAAACAATGTATAGAGAGTAATTACATTTTACTTTGGCTAATAAGAATATTTTAGCATTCGCTACCTATCCCCTCCCCAGTCGGTGAATACAAAAATATTGTGTTTTTAGCCCAGTTTAATTAATAAATCACTCGATATTAACATTTTGGTTCATTATTTTTTACAATCTTAGTGTTTCGACTATTTCCCTATTGATTTACACCTGCTTACTGGTTTGTCAGGCATTCATTAATTTGTTTAAATTATGTATTGAGAGTAATTAAATTTAATTTTTTCTAATAAGAATATTTCAGCATTTGCTACCTATCCCCTCTGCAGTCGGTGAATACAAAAATATTGTGTTTTAAACACAGTTTAATTAATAAATCACTTGATATTAACATTTTGGTTCATTATTTTTTTACAATCTTAGTGTTTCGTCTATTTCACTATTGATTTACACCTGCCTACTGTGCTGTTAGGCAATAATTAATTTGTTTAAACAATGTATAGAGAGTAATTACATTTTATTTTGGCTAATAAGAATATTTTAGCATTCGCTATCTATCCCCTCCCCAGTCGGTGAATACAGAAATATTGTGTTTTTAGCCCAGTTTAATTAATAAATCACTTGATATTAACATTTAGGTTCATTATTTCTTTACAATCTTAGTGTTTCGTCTATTTCACTATTAATTTACACCTGCTTACTCGGTTGTCAGTCATTCATTAATTTGTTTAAATAATGTATTGGGATAATTAAATTTAATTTTGGCTAATAAGAATATTTTAGCATTCGCTACCTATCCTCTCCCCAGTCGGTGAATACAAAAATATTGTGTTTTTAGCCCAGTTTAATTAATAAATCACTTGACATTAACATTTAGGTTCATTATTTTTTTACAATCTTAGTGTTTCGTCTATTTCACTATTGATTTACACCTGCCTACTGTTCTGTTAGGCAATAATTAATTTGTTTAAACAATGTATAGAGAGTAATTACATTTTATTTTGGCTAATAAGAATATTTTAGCATTCGCTACCTATCCCCTCTCCAGTCGGTGAATACCAAAATATTGTGTTTTTAGCCCAGTTTAATTAATAAATCACTTGATATTAACATTTTGGTTCATTATTTTTTTACAATCTTAGTGTTTCGACTATTTCCCTATTGATTTACACCTGCTTACAGGTCTGTCAGACATTCATTAATTTGTTTAAATAATGTATTGAGAGTATTTAAATTTAATTTTGGCTAATAAGAATATTTTAGCATTCGCTACCTATCCCCTCCCCAGTCGGTGAATACAAAAATATTGTGTTTTTAGCACAGTTTAATTAATATATCACTTGACATTAACATTTAGGTTCATTATTTTTATACAATCTTAGTGTTTCGTCTATTTCACTATTGATTTACACCTGCTCACTGGTTTGTCAGTCATTCATTAATTTGTTTAAATTATGTATTGACAATAATTTAATTTAATTTTGGCTAATAAGAATATTTTAGCATTCGCTACCTATCCCCTCTCCAGTGGGTGAATACAAAAATATTGTGTTTTTAGCCCAGTTTAATTAATAAATCACTTGATATTAACATTTTGGTTCATCATTTTTTTACAATCTTAGTGTTTCGTCTATTTCACTATTGATTTACACCTGCTCACTGGTTTGTCAGTCATTTATTAATTTGTTTAAATAATGTGTTGGGAATAATTACATTTTATTTTGGCTAATAAGAATATTTTAGCATTCGCTACCTATCCCCTCTCCAGTTGGTGAATACAAAAATATTGTGTTTTTAGCCCAGTTTAATTAATAAATCACTGGATATTAACATTTTGGTTCATTATTTTTTTACAATCTTAGTGTTTCGTCAATTTCACTATTGATTTACCCCTGTCTACTGTTCTGTTAGGCAATAATTAATTTGTTTAAACAATGTATAGAGAGTAATTACATTTTATTTTGGCTAATAAGAATATTTTAGCATTCGCTACCTATCCCCTCCCCAGTCGGTGAATACAGAAATATTGTGTTTTTAGCCCAGTTTAATTAATAAATCACTTGATATTAACATTTTACTTCATTAATTTTTTACAATCTTAGTGTTTCGTCTATTTCCCTATTGATTTACACCTGCTCACTGGTTTGTCAGTCATTCATTAATTTGTTTAAATAATGTGTTGGGAATAATTACATTTTATTTTGGCTAATAAGAATATTTTAGCATTCGCTACCAATCCCCTCTCCAGTCGGTGAATACAAAAATATTGTGTTTTTAGCCAAGTTTAATTAATAAATCACTTGATATTAACATTTTGGTTCATTATTTTTTTACAATCTTAGTGTTTCGTCTATTTCACTATTGATTTACACCTGCCTACTGTTCTGTTAGGCAATAATTAATTTGTTTAAACAATGTATAGAGAGTAATTACATTTTATTTTGGCTAATAAGAATATTTTAGCATTCGCTACCTATCCCCTCCGCAGTCGGTGAATACAGAAATATTTTGTTTTTAGCCCAGTTTAATTAATAAATCACTTGATATTAACATTTTACTTCATTATTTTCTTAAAATCTTAGTGTTTCGTCTATTTCCCTATTGATTTACACCTGCCTACTGTTCTGTTAGGCAATAATTAATTTGTTTAAACAATGTATAGAGAGTAATTACATTTTACTTTGGCTAATAAGAATATTTTAGCATCCGCTACCTATCCCCTCCCCAGTCGGTGAATACAGAAATATTGTGTATTTAGCCCAGTTTAATTGATAAATCACTTGATATTAACATTTAGGTTCATTATTTTTTTACAATCTCAGTTTTTCGTCTATTTTACTATTGATTTACACCTGCTTACAGGTCAGTAAGTCAATCATTAGTTTGTTTAATATAACGTATTGAGAATAATTTAATTTAATTTTGGCTAATAAGAATATTTTAGCATTCGCTACCTATCCCCTCCCCAGTCGGTGAATACAAAAATATTGTGTTTTTAGCCCAGTTTAATTAATAAATCACTCGATATTCACATTTTGGTTCATTATTTTTTTACAATCTTAGTGTTTCGACTATTTCCCTATTGATTTACACCTGCTTACTGGTTTGTCAGCCATTCATTAATTTGTTTAAATTATGTATTTAGAGTAATTACATTTTATTTTGGCTGATAAGAATATTTTAGCATTTGCTACCTATCCCCTCTGCAGTCGGTGAATACAAAAATATTGTGTTTTTAACACAGTTTAATTAATAAATCACTTGATATTAACATTTTGGTTCATTATTTTTTTACAATCTTAGTGTTTCGTCTATTTCACTATTGATTTACACCTGCCTACTGTGCTGTTAGGCAATAATTAATTTGTTTAAACAATGTATAGAGAGTAATTACATTTTATTTTGGCTAATAAGAATATTTTAGCATTCGCTACCTATCCCCTCCCCAGTCGGTGAATACAAAAATATTGTGTATTTAGCCCAGTTTAATTGATAAATCACTTGATATTAACATTTTGGTTCATTATTTTTTTACAATCTTAGTGTTTCGTCTATTTCACTATTGATTTACACCTGCCTACTGTTCTGTTAGGCAATAATTAATTTGTTTAAACAATGTATAGAGAGTAATTACATTTTATTTTGGCTAATACGAATATTTTAGCATTCGCTATCTATCCCCTCCCCAGTCGGTGAATACAGAAATATTGTGTTTTTAGCCCAGTTTAATTAATAAATCACTTGATATTAACATTTTACTTCATTATTCTTTTACAATCTTAGTGTTCCGTCTATTTCACTATTGATTTACACCTGCTTACTCGTTTGTCAGTCATTCATTAATTTGTTTAAATAATGTGTTGGGAATAATTACATTTTATTTTGGCTAATAAGAATATTTTAGCTTTCGCTACCTATCCCCTCCCCAGTCGGTGAATACAAAAATATTGTGTTTTTAGCCCAGTTTAATTAATAAATCACTTGATATTAACATTTTGGTTCATTATTTTTTTACAATCTTAGTCTTTCGTCTATTTCACTATTGATTTACACCTGCCTACTGTGCTGTTAGGCAATAATTAATTTGTTTAAACAATGTATAGAGAGTAATTACATTTTATTTTGGCTAATAAGAATATTTTAGCATTCGCTACCTATCCCCTCCTCAGTCGGTGAATACAGAAATATTGTGTTTTTAGCCCAGTTTAATTAATAAATCACTTGATATTAACATTTTACTTCATTATTTTTTTACAATCTTAGTGTTTCGTCTATTTCACTATTGATTTACACCTGCTCACTGGTTTGTCAGTCATTCATTAATTTGTTTAAACAATGTATAGAGAATAATTACATTTTATTTTGGCTAATAAGAATATTTTAGCATTCGCTACCTATCCCCTCTCCAGTGGGTGAATACAAAAATACTGTGTTTTTGGCCCAGTTTAATTAATAAATCACTTGATATTAACATTTTGGTTCTTTATTTTTTTACAATCTTAGTGTTTCGTCTATTTCACTATTGATTTACACCTGCCTACTGTTCTGTTAGGCAATAATTAATTTGTTTAAACAATGTATAGAGAGTAATTACATTTTATTTTGGCTAATAAGAATATTTTAGCATTCGCTACCTATCCCCTCCCCAGTGGGTGAATACAAAAATATTGTGTTTTTAGCCCAGTTTAATTATTAAATCACTTGATATTAACATTTTACTTTATTATTTTCTTAAAATCTTAGTGTTTCGTCTATTTCCCTATTGATTTACACCTGCTCACTGGTTTGTCAGTCATTCATTAATTTGTTTAAATAATGTATTGGGATAATTAAATTTAATTTTGGCTAATAAGAATATTTTAGCATTCGCTACCTATCCCCTCTCCAGTCGGTGAATACAAAAATATTGTGTATTTAGCCCAGTTTAATTGATAAATCACTTGATATTAACATTTAGGTTCATTATTTTTTTACAATCTTAGTGTTTCGTCTATTTCACTATAGATTTACACCTGCTTACTCGGTTGTCAGTCATTCATTAATTTGTTTAAATAATGTATAGAGAATAATTACATTTTATTTTGGCTAATAAGAATATTTTAGCATTCGCTACCTATCCCCTCTCCAGTGGGTGAATACAAAAATATTGTGTTTTTAGCCCAGTTTAATTAATAAATCACTTGATATTAACATTTTGGTTCATTATTTTTTACAATCTTAGTGTTTCGTCTATTTCACTATTGATTTACACCTGCCTACTGTTCTGTTAGGCAATAATTAATTTGTTTAAACAATATATAGAGAGTAATTACATTTTATTTTGGCTAATAAGAATATTTTAGCATTCGCTACCTATCCCCTCCCAGTGGGTGAATACAAAAATATTGTGTTTTTAGCCCAGTTTAATTAATAAATCACTTGATATTAACATTTTACTTCATTATGTTCTTAAAATCTTAGTGTTTCGTCTATTTCCCTATTGATTTACACCTGCTCACTGGTTTGTCAGTCATTCATTAATTTGTTTAAATAATGTATTGGGAATAATTACATTTTATTTTGGCTAATAAGAATATTTTAGCATTCGCTACCTATCCCCTCTCCAGTCGGTGAATACAAAAATATTGTGTTTTTAGCCCAGTTTAATTAATAAATCACTTGATATTAACATTTTGGTTCATTATTTTTTACAATCTTAGTGTTTCGTCTATTTCACTATTGATTTACACCTGCCTACTGTTCTGTTAGGCAATAATTAATTTGTTTAAACAATGTATAGAGAGTAATTACATTTTATTTGGCTAATAAGAATATTTTTGCATTCGCTACCTATCCCCTCCCCAGTGGGTGAATACAAAAATATTTTGTTTTTAGCCCAGTTTAATTAATAAATCACTTGATATTAACATTTTACTTCATTATTTTCTTAAAATCTTAGTGTTTCGTCTATTTCCCTATTGATTTACACCTGCTCACTGGTTTGTCAGTCATTCATTAATTTGTTTAAATAATGTGTTGGGATTAATTACATTTTATTTTGGCTAATAAGAATATTTTATCATTCGCTACCTATCCCCTCCCCAGTGGGTGAATACAAAAATATTGTGTTTTTAGCCCAGTTTAATTAATAAATCACTTGATATTAACATTTTGGTTCTTTATTTTTTTACAATCTTAGTGTTTCGTCTATTTCACTATTGATTTTCACCTGCCTACTGTTCTGTTAGGCTATAATTAATTTGTTTAAACAATGTATAGAGAATAATTACATTTTATTTTGGCTAATAAGAATATTTTAGCATTCGCTACCTATCCCCTCCCCAATGGTTGAATACAAAAATATTGTGTTTTTAGCCCAGTTTAATTAATAAATCACTTGATATTAACATTTTGGTTCATTATTTTTTTAAAATCTTAGTGTTTCGTCTATTTCACTATTGATTTACACCTGCTCACTGGTTTGTCAGTCATTCATTAATTTGTTTAAATAATGTGTTGGGAATAATTACATTTTATTTTGGCTAATAAGAATATTTTAGCTTTCGCTACCTATCCCCTCTCCAGTGGGTGAATACAAAAATATTGTGTTTTTAGCCTAGTTTAATTATTAAATCTCTTGATATTAACATTTTACTTCATTATTTTCTTAAAATCTTAGTGTTTCGTCTATTTCCCTATTGATTTACACCTGCTCACTGGTTTGTCAGTCATTCATTAATTTGTTTAAATAATGTTTTGGGAATAATTACATTTTATTTTGGCTAATAAGAATATTTTAGCATTCGCTACCTATCCCCTCTCCAGTGGGTGAATACAAAAATATTGTGTTTTTAGCCCAGTTTAATTATTAAATCACTTGATATTGACATTTTGGTTCATTATTTTATTACAATCTTAGTGTTTCGTCTATTTCCCTATTGATTTACACCTGCTCACTGGTTTGTCAGTCATTCATTAATTTCTTTAAATAAGGTGTTGGGATAATTAAATTTAATTTTGGCTAATAAGTATATTTTAGCATTCGCTACCTATCCCCTCTCCAGTGGGTGAATACAAAAATATTGTGTTTTTAGCCCAGTTTAATTAATTAATCACTTGATATTATCATTTTACTTCATTATGTTCTTAAAATCTTAGTGTTTCGTCTATTTCACTATTGATTTACACCTGCCTACTGTTCTGTTAGGCAATAATTAATTTGTTTAATCAATGTATAGAGAGTAATTACATTTTATTTTGGCTAATAAGAATATTTTAGCATTCGCTACCTATCCCCTCCCCAGTGGGTGAATACAAAAATATTTTGTTTTTAGCCCAGTTTAATTAATAAATCACTTGATATTAACATTTTACTTCATTATGTTCTTAAAATCTTAGTGTTTCGTCTATTTCCCTATTGATTTACACCTGCTCATTGGTTTGTCAGTCATTCATTAATTTGTTTAAATAATGAGTTGGGAATAATTACATTTTATTTTGGCTAATAAGAATATTTTAGCATTCGCTACCTATCCCCTCCCCAGTCGGTGAATACAGAAATATTGTGTTTTTAGCCCAGTTTAATTAATAAATCACTTGATATTAACATTTTGGTTCATTATTTTTTTACAATCTTAGTGTTTCGTCTATTTCACTATTGATTTACACCTGCCTACTGTTCTGTTAGGCAATAATCAATTTGTTTAAACAATGTATAGAGGGTAATTACATTTTATTTTGGCTAATAAGAATATTTTAGCATTCGCTACCTATCCCCTCCCCAGTGGGTGAATACAAAAATATTTTGTTTTTAGCCCAGTTTAATTAATAAATCACTTGATATTAACATTTTACTTCATTATTTTCTTAAAATCTTAGTGTTTCGTCTATTTCCCTATTGATTTACACCTGCTCACTGGTTTGTCAGTCATTCATTAATTTCTTTAAATAAGGTGTTGGGATAATTAAATTTAATTTTGGCTAATAAGAATATTTTAGCATTCGCTACCTATCCCCTCTACAGTCGGTGAATACAAAAATATTGTGTTTTTAGCCCAGTTTAATTAATAAATCACTTGATATTAACATTTTACTTTATTATTTTCTTAAAATCTTAGTGTTTCGTCTATTTCACTATTGATTTACACCTGCCTACTGTTCTGTTAGGCAATAATTAATTTGTTTAAACAATGTATAGAGAGTAATTACATTTTATTTTGGCTAATAAGAATATTTTTGCATTCGCTACCTATCCCCTCTCCAGTGGGTGAATACAAAAATATTGTGTTTTTAGCCCAGTTTAATTAATAAATCACTTGATATTAACATTTTACTTCATTATTTTTTTACAATCTTAGTGTTTCGTCTATTTCACGATTGATTTACACCTGCTTACTCGTTTGTCAGTCATTCATTAATTTGTTTAAATAATGTATTGGGATAATTAAATTTAATTTTGGCTAATAAGAATATTTTAGCATTCGCTACCTATCCCCTCCCCAGTGGGTGAATACAAAAATATTGTGTTTTTAGCCCAGTTTAATTAATTAATCACTTGATATTAACATTTTAATTCATTATTCTTTTACAATCTTAGTGTTCCGTCTATTTCACTATTGATTTACACCTGCTTACTCGTTTGTCAGTCATTCATTAATTTGTTTAAATAATGTATTGAGAGTAATTAATTTAATTTTGGCTAATAAGAATATTTTAGCATTCGCTTCCTATCCCCTCCCCAGTCGGTGAATACAAAAATATTGTGTTTTTAGCCCAGTTTAATTAATAAATCACTTGACATTAACATTTAGGTTCATTATTTTTTTACAATCTTAGTGTTTCGTCTATTTCACTATTGATTTACACCTGCCTACTGTTCTGTTAGGCAATAATTAATTTGTTTAAACAATGTATAGAGAGTAATTACATTTTATTTGGCTAATAAGAATATTTTTGCATTCGCTACCTATCCCCTCCCCAGTGGGTGAATACAAAAATATTTTGTTTTTAGCCCAGTTTAATTAATAAATCACTTGATATTAACATTTTGGTTCATTATTTTTTTACAATCTTAGTTTTTCGTCTATTTCACTATTGATTTACACCTGCTCACTGGTTTGTCAGTCATTCATTAATTTGTTTAAATAATGTGTTGGGAATATTAAATTTAATTTTGGCTAATAAGAATATTTTAGCATTCGCTACCTATCCCCTCCCCAGTGGGTGAATACAAAAATATTGTGTTTTTAGCCCAGTTTAATTATTAAATCACTTGATATTAACATTTTGGTTCAATATTTTTTTACAGTCTTAGTGTTTCGTCTATTTCACTATTGATTTTCACCTGCCTACTGTTCTGTTAGGCAATAATTAATTTGTTTAAACAATGTATAGAGAGTAATTACATTTTATTTTGGCTAATAAGAATATTTTAGCATTCGCTACCTATCCCCTCCCCAGTCGGTTAATACAAAAATATTGTGTTTTTAGCCCAGTTTAATTAATAAATCACTCGATATTAACATTTTGGTTCATTATTTTTTTAAAATCTTAGTGTTTCGACTATTTCCCTATTGATTTACACCTGCTTACTGGTTTGTCAGCCATTCATTAATTTGTTTAAATTATGTATTGAGAGTAATTACATTTTATTTTGGCTAATAAGAATATTTTAACTTTCGCTACCTATCCCCTCCCCAGTCGGTGAATACAGAAATATTGTGTTTTTAGCCCAGTTTAATTAATAAATCACTTGATATTAACATTTTACTTCATTATTTTTTTACAATCTTAGTGTTTCGTCTATTTCACTATTGATTTACACCTGCTCACTGGTTTGTCAGTCATTAATTAATTTGTTTAAATAATGTGTTGGGAATAATTACATTTTATTTTGGCTAATAAGAATATTTTAGCATTCGCTACCTATCCCCTCTCCAGTCGGTGAATACAGAAATATTGTGTTTTTAGCCCAGTTTAATTAATAAATCACTTGATATAACATTTTGGTTCATTATTTTCTTAAAATCTTAGTGTTTCGACTATTTCCCTATTGATTTACACCTGCTTACTGGTTTGTCAGTCATTCATTAATTTGTTTAAAATATGTATTGAGAGTAATTAAATTTAATTTTGGCTAATAAGAATATTTTAGCATTCGCTATCTATCCCCTCCCCAGTCGGTGAATACAGAAGTATTGTGTTTTTAGCCCAGTTTAATTAATAAATCACTTGATATTAACATTTTGGTTCATTATTTTTTTACAATCTTAGTGTTTCGTCTATTTCACTATTGATTTACACCTGCTCACTGGTTTGTCAGTCATTCATTAATTTGTTTAAATAATGTGTTGGGCATAATTACATTTTATTTTGGCTAATAAGAATATTTTAGCATTCGCTACCTATCCCCTCCCCAGTCGGTGAATACAGAAGTATTGTGTTTTTAGCCGAGTTTAATTAATAAATCACTTGATATTAACATTTTGGTTCATTATTTCCTTAAAATCTTAGTGTTTCGTCTATTTCCCTATTGATTTACACCTGCTTACTGGTTTGTCAGTCATTCATTAATTTGTTTAAATAATGTATTGGGAGTAATTAAATTTAATTTTGGCTAATAAGAATATTTTAGCATTCGCTACCTATCCCCTCCCCAGTCGGTGAATACAAAAATATTGTGTTTTAGCCCAGTTTAATTAATAAATCACTGGATATTAACATTTTGGTTCATTATTTTCTTAAAATTCTTAGTGTTTCGTCTATTTTCCTATTGATTTACACCTGCTTACTGGTTTGTCAGTCATTCATTAATTTGTTTAAATAATGTATTGGGATAATTAAATTAAATTTTGGCTAATAAGAATATTTTAGCATTCGCTACCTATCCCCTCCCCAGTCGGTGAATACAAAAATATTGTGTTTTTAGCCTAGTTTAATTAATAAATCACTTGATATTAACATTTTACTTCATTACTTTCTTAAAATCTTAGTGTTTCGTCTATTTTCCTATTGATTTACACCTGCTTACAGGTCTGTCAGTCAGTCATTAATTTGTTTAAATAATGTATTGGGATAATTAAATTAAATTTTGGCTAATAAGAATATTTTAGCATTCGCTAACTATCCCCTCCCCAGTCGGTGAATACAAAAATATTGTGTTTTTAGCCCAGTTTAATTAATAAATCACTTGATATTAACATTTTACTTCATTATTTTCTTAAAATCTTAGTGTTTCGTCTATTTCCCTATTGATTTACACCTGCTTACTGGTTTGTCAGTCAGTCATTAATTTGTTTAAATAACGTATTGAGAGTAATTAATTTAATTTTGGCTAATAAGAATATTTTAGCATTCGCTACCTATCCCCTCCCCAGTCGGTGATTACAAAAATATTGTGTTTTTAACCCAGTTTAATTAATAAATCACTTGATATTAACATTTTACTTCATTATTATCTTAAAATCTTAGTGTTTCGTCTATTTCCCTATTGATTTACACCTGCTTACTGGTTTGTCAGTCATTCATTAATTTGTTTAAATAATGTATTGAGAGTAATTAATTTAATTTTGGCTAATAAGAATATTTTAGCATTCGCTACCTATCCCCTCCCCAGTCGGTGAATACAAAAATATTGTGTTTTTAGACCCAATTTAATTAATAAATCACTTGATATTAACATTTTACTTCATTATTTTCTTAAAATCTTAGTGTTTCGTCTATTTCCCTATTGATTTACACCAGCTCACTGGTTTGTCAGTCATTCATTAATTTGTCTAAATAATGTATTGCGAATAATTACATTTTATTTTGGCTAATAGGAATATTTTAGCATTCGCTACCTATCCCCTCCCCAATAGGTGAATACAAAAATATTGTGTTTTTAGCCCAGTTTAATTAATAAATCACTTGATATTAACATTTTACTTCATTATTTTCTTAAAATCTTAGTGTTTCGTCTATTTCCCTATTGATTTACACCTGCTTACAGGTCTGTCAGGCAGTCATTAATTTGTTTAAATAATGTATTGGGATAATTAAATTAAATTTTGGGTAATAAGAATATTTTATCATTCGCTAACTATCCCCTCCCCAGTCGGTGAATACAAAAATATTGTGTTTTTAGCCCAGTTTAATTAATAAATCACTTGATATTACCATTTTACTTCATTATTATCTTAAAATCTTAGTGCTTCGTCTATTTCCCTATTGATTTACACCTGCTTACAGGTCTGTCAGGCAGTCATTAATTTGTTTAAATAATGTATTGGGATAATTAAATTAAATTTTGGCTAATAAGAATATTTTAGCATTCGCTACCTATCCCCTCCCCAGTCGGTGAATACAAAATTATTGTGTTTTTAGCCCAGTTTAATTAATAAATCACTTGATATTAACATTTTGGTTCATTATTTTTTTACAATCTTAGTGTTTCGTCTATTTCCCTATTGATTTACACCTGCTTACTGGTCTGTCAGTCATTCATTAATTTGTTTAAATAATGTATTGAGAGTAATTCATTTAATTTTGGCTAATAAGAGTATTTTAGCATTCGCTACCTATCCCCTCACCAGCCGGTGAATACAAAATATTGTGTTTTTAGCCCAGTTTAATTAATAAATCACTTGATATTAGCATTTTGGTTCATTATTTTTTTACAATCTTAGTGTTTCGTCAATTTCCCTATTGATTTACACCTGCTTACAGGTTTGTCAGTCATTCATTAATTTGTTTAAATAATTTATTGGGATAATTAAATTTAATTTTGGCTAATAAGAGTATTTTAGCATTCGCTACCTATCCCCTCACCAGCCGGTGAATACAAAAATATTGTGTCTTTAGCCCAGTTTAATTATTAAATCACTTGATATTAGCATTTTGGTTCATTATTTTTTTACAATCTTAGTGTTTCGACTATTTCCCTATTGATTTACACCTGCTTACAGGTTTGTCAGTCATTCATTAATTTGTTTAAATAATGTATTGAGAGTAATTAATTTAATTTTGGCTAATAAGAATATTTTAGCATTCGCTACCTATCCCCTCACCAGTCGGTGAATACAAAAATATTGTGTTTTTAGCCCAGTTTAATTAATAAATCTCTTGATATTAGCATTTTGGTTCATTATTGTTTTACAATCTTAGTGTTTCGTCAATTTCCCTATTGATTTACACCTGCTTACAGGTCTGTCAGTCATTCATTAATTTGTTTAAATAATGTATTGAGAGTAATTAATTTAATTTTGGCTAATAAGAATATTTTAGCATTCTCTACCTATCCCCTCACCAGTCGGTGAATACAAAAATATTGTGTTTTTAGCCCAGTTTAATTAATAAATCACTCGATATTAACATTTTGGTTCATTATTTTTTTACAATCTTATTGTTTCGACTATTTCCCTATTGATTTACACCTGCTTACTGGTTTGTCAGTCATTCATTAATTTGTTTAAATTATGTATTGAGAGTAGTTAAATTTAATTTTGGCTAATAAGAATATTTTAGCATTCGCTACCTATCCCCTCCCCAGTCGGTGAATACAAAAATATTGTGTTTTAGCCCAGTTTAATTAATAAATCACTTGATATTACCATTTTACTTCATTATTATCTTAAAATCCTAGTGTTTCGTCTATTTTCCTATTGATTTACACCTGCTTACTGGTTTGTCAGTCATTCATTAATTTGTTTAAATAATGTATTGAGAGTAATTTATTTAATTTTGGCTAATAAGAGTATTTTAGCATTCGCTACCTATCCCCTCACCAGCCGGTGAATACAAAAATATTGTGTTTTTAGCCCAGTTTAATTAATAAATCTCTTGGAATTAGCATTTTGGTTCATTATTTTTTTACAATCTTAGTGTTTCGTCAATTTCCCTATTGATTTACACCTGCTTACAGGTCTGTCAGTCATTCATTAATTTGTTTAAATAATGTATTGAGAGTAATTTATTTAATTTTGGCTAATAAGAGTATTTTAGCATTCGCTACCTATCCCCTCACCAGTCGGTGAATACAAAAATATTGTGTTTTTAGCCCAGTTTAATTAATAAATCACTTGATATTAACATTTTAGTTCATTATTTTTTTACAATCTTAGTGTTTCGACTATTTCCCTATTGATTTACACCTGCTTACAGGTCTGTCAGTCATTCATTAATTTGTTTAAATAATGTATTGAGAGTATTTAAATTTAATTTTGGCTAATAAGAATATTTTAGCATTCGCTACCTATCCCCTCACCAGTCGGTGAATACAAAAATATTGTGTTTTTAGCCCAGTTTAATTAATAAATCCCTTGATACCAGCATTTTGGTTCATTATTTTTTTACAATCTTAGTGTTTCGACTATTTCCCTATTGATTTACACCTGCTTACAGGTTTGTCAGTCATTCATTAATTTGTTTAAATAATGTATTGAGAGTAATTAATTTAATTTTGGCTAATAAGAATATTTTAGCATTCGCTACCTATCCCCTCTCCAGTCGGTGAATACAAAAACATTGTGTTTTTAGCCCAGTTTAATTAATAAATCTCTTGATACTAGCATTTTGGTTCATTATTTTTTTACAATCTTAGTGTTTCGACTATTTCCCTATTGATTTACACCTGCTTACAGGTTTGTCAGTCATTCATTAATTTGTTTAAATAATGTATTGGGAGTAATTAATTTAATTTTGGCTAATAAGAATATTTTAGCATTCGCTACCTATCCCCTCCCCAGTCGGTGAGTACAAAAATATTGTGTTTTTAGCCCAGTTTAATTAATAAATCTCTTGATACTAGCATTTTGGTTCATTATTTTTTTACAATCTTAGTGTTTCGACTATTTCCCTATTGATTTACACCTGCTTACAGGTCTGTCAGTCATTCATTAATTTGTTTAAATAATGTTTTGAGAGTAATTAATTTAATTTTGGCTAATAAGAATATTTTAGCATTCGCTACCTATCCCCTCACCAGTCGGTGAATACAAAAACATTGTGTTTTTAGCCCAGTTTAATTAATAAATCTCTTGATACTAGCGTTTTGGTTCATTATTTTTTCACAATCTTAGTGTTTCGTCAATTTCCCTATTGATTTACAGCTGCTTACTGGTTTTTCAGTCATTCATTAATTTGTTTAAATAATGTAGTGGGAGTAATTAA
>JAOPTO010002371.1:163313-250128 GCA_033822845.1 Tetrapedia diversipes | reverse complement strand
AGCATGTTAGCGACACCGCATTTTGGGTGGTCGCTGAAAAAGGGCCTAGACCGTAATTTAGGCGAGTGACCGATTTATGACTGGGTATCTGGTGTGCCTAGCGAGAGAACATGTAACAAAGTATGAATGCAACCCCAAAACGCCACTTGACGGCTGGCGCCTCGAAGGCGTGCAGCCATCGGGCGCCAAGGGATGTATTGTTTATGTTAGTCATGGGAAAGTCTAAACATTGCGAGCAGCCCGACGTTGCGTCGCCAAAAAGAAAGGACCTTTGTCCTGTAGGATCTGGCCACGGAGTGGGGAAGGCTATGCAGCCTTCGGGAAAAAGGACTGTGATGAACCACACAGCACTTACCCCAGAACCTTGAACTGGCAAAGACCTCTCTTATTTTTAAACTAACTCTAACAAGCATTTGCGGGAAGCTCTGCTTTTTTGCTTCAATTTGAAGAAATCAGCCGCTGAATCGCAACGGATGCTAGTGGGGGCGTACGGTGACAATGCTCTTTCAGAAACCACGTGCCGAGATTGGTTTCGTAAGTTTAAGGATAGCAATTTCGACTTAAGTGACGAGAAACATAAAAATCGGCCTAGGAAAGTTGAAGACCACGAACTAGAGGCTCTTTTGGACGAAGACGATACCCAATCGCAAAAAATGCTTGCCAAGCAATTAAATGTTTCTCAACAAGCGATTTCCCTGCGTCTACGTGCAATGGGTAAGGTTCAAAAAATTGGAAAATGGGTGCCGCATGAATTGAACGATCGACAGCTGGAGCGACGTCAGAACACATGCGAAATCCTGCTTGCTAGACACAAAAGAAAAATGTTTTTGCACCGGATTGTGACAAGCGATGAAAAATGGATATATTTTCAAAATCCTAAACGACGAAAATCGTGGGTTGATCCCGGTCAGCCATCAAAATCTTTCGCTAGACCAAATCGCTTCGGACGGAAGACGATGTTGTGCGTTTGGTGGGACCAGCAGGGTATTATCTACTATGAGTTGTTGAAACCTGGTGAAACTGTCGATGCTTACCGTTATCACCAACAATTGATCAAATTGAACCGTGCTCTCCGTGAAAAAAGGCCAAATTATGAGCAAAGACATGAAAAGCTGATTTTCCTTCATGATAATGCTCCGTCTCACACGTCAAAAAAAGTAAAAAACTACTTGGAGACACTTAACTGGGAGGTTCTACCCCACCCCGCTTATTCACCGGACCTGGCCCCGTCTGACTACCATCTATTTTCGTCAATGGGCCATTCGCTTGCTGAGCAGCACTTCGATTCTTACGAAGACGTCCGAAAATGGCTTGATGAGTGGTTTGCCTCAAAAGGAAAAGAATTTTTTTGGCATGGTATTCATAAATTGCCCGAAAGATGGAAAAAATGTATATATAGCGAGGGCAAGTACTTTGAATAAATTGGTTTTGGCTTTCCATTGAAAAAAAATGTGTTTTTCTTATCAAAAAACAGCGGATTTAAGCTTGTACACCTGGTAAGAAACCATTGCTGAGTGCTAAGAATCGAAAAATGCGGATCGCATTTGCTGAAACTCACATACACTGGACAGTTAATGATTGCCAAAAGGTATTATTTTCTAATGAATCGAAGTTCACCGATTATCATCTGATGGTGTACGGTACGTTATACATCGTATTAGTGAAGACTTGGAGCTCACAAGGGAAGGACCCCAACTGTACCACACGGATTTCAACGATCTTTCATAAGATGATAGAGTACATATTGTTAAGTATGTCTGCCAAATATTAGCCGTAGTTACCTGGTAGTTTTAAAGATATGTAGGAGGGTCGATCCGTTAGAATATAACCGGCGGTTATTGTCTCCTTCGAAACGAACCGTTTTTCTTCCCAAACACCAAAGACGGTTGAGTAGCAAGGTCGGCAACGACAACCGTTGCCGAAACGCGAACGAGGAGACCGCGACCGAGAGTGCGTGTGTGAGAGAGCGAGAGCGATGGAGTGAGAGAGTGAGAATGCGAGGTACGTTGGCGGTTAAAATGCCTGTATGTAAGCATGTATGGACGTATGAGTGTAACGAGTGGATATATAAACAGAGGACTGAGTGAGGAGAAGACAGAAAGAGATATCTAACGAGTGAACGTGTAAAGAGTGTTGTAAAAACGAAATCTAATAAACTAGATCAATTTAAACCGACGCCGCTTAAATCAAATCCTATAGATATAAACAATTAAAGACGTATATGTATTGATGTACCATGATTATAAATTTATAATTGTAAAATAACAGTGGCGAAGCAGTTCTGACCTGACAGCCGTAGGGTGCAGACGTGTCTTCAGAATCGTAGCAAGCCTAGCAGTAAAATCCCATAAAAGAAAACCCCGAAAACCCCGCGCGATTACCTGGCAGCGAGACTGCCACCGACAACGCGCAAACACAAAACCAGTGCCGCGAAATCAGTGCGAAAATTTAAAAAAGTGTGAAGTGACAGCACAAAGACAAACACTGTCGCAAGTTGTGCACCAAAATAACAATGCTGGGCAGAGATCGCCGGGTCACCCCAAAATAAAAAAGACAGTGGCCAAAACCGGCAAAACTAAAATACAAATTCTTCCGCCAGAACAGGCAAGGGAGTTCCTGCAACAATTAAAACAGGTGTCAGAAATGCCACGCAGAAAGAAGATTATCGCAATCTGCTCGGACGAAGGCTCATCAGCAGAAGCAGCGATGGAAACAGAAGTTCCCTCCATCCCCACCTCAAACTCCTTCGCACTGCTTCAAACACTACAGGATACGCCGGAACCACCAAAAAGAGATAAACCACCACCGGTAGTCTTAAATGGCACTCCTGCTGACATCACAGGCTTCATAAGAGAGATCACAAAAATAACCCCCAACTTTCACCTCAAAAATACAGGACGAACAACACATATTATTTTACAAACGACAGCAGATCACCAAAGAATCACACAAATGCTTAAAACAAAAAACACGGAATTCCACACCTTCGGCTATAAAAAAGATCAGAAGAGGAAATATATAATCCGCGGCCTCCCCAATTCATTTGCACCAGAAGATGTAAAGCTCGACCTACAGAGGCAATTAAACCAAGAAATAGGGGTCCATCAAATGGAAAAAACCAACCCCGACGGGAAGAAAACCCCACTCCCCTTGTATATTGTACTAACAAGCGCAGATATCACCCTGGGACATCTGAAAAATATCAACTCAGTTTTATACCATAAGTGCTGTTTCGAAAAATATACAGCTAAAGCCACTGTAACGCAGTGTTATCGCTGCCAATTATTCGGACACTCCAGCGCACATTGTAATCTAAAACAAAAGTGCGTGAGGTACGGTAGCAATCACGATAGTAAGCAATGTGACCGCGCTAATACGCCCATAAAGTGCGCCACCTGCGGCGAACAGCACGTGGCCAGCTATAGACAATGTGCCGCCCGCCTCAACTACCAGGTAAAAAAGACGCCTCAGCACAGGCAAGAAACCATAAAGATTTCCCAACCATACGTACGCCCAGCACTTCTACAAAGTAACATTTCATTTGCCGAAGTCACTAAACGCACCCAAACGCAAGCCGAGGGACCGAAGCCAACGCCATCCATCAATCATCCCAATAAACCGGACCATAACCTCAACCTAGCAGCAGAACTCCTCGACCTACAGGAAGAGCTTAGGAAATTAAACATCCCCCAACTCATCGAGGACATCAAATCCTTCATCAGGGAATTCAAATTAGCAACGTTTGGAATTCAGAAAGCACACATATTCGAACACAATGACCCATAACAACATAACTATCCCATCACAATCACAAGCACAAACACATACCCCCAAACTAATGATATACAACATTCAAGGCATAAGAAAACACGCACTCGAGCTAAAACACACCCTTCAGACTCATGACATCGACATAGCAGTCATCACAGAAACGAAACTTGCCCCTAAAGCAAACGTTAAAATTCCAGGCTACGCCATATACAGATATGACCGATCCCCGCATGGAGGTGGAGTTGCAATCCTCATCAACAACACCATCCCGCACTATCCAATCACTCCGCAGATACCTAACAACAGTACCCTTGAAACAATAGCCATCAAATTCCGTTTACACAAACACCTCATAACACTAGTAGGGATCTATAACCCCCGCACAATAAAATAGAGGCAAACATCATTAAAACCCTATTTAACAAAGGACCAACAATCGTCGCTGGCGATTTTAACGCCAGACATCAATTCTGGCATTGTCGATCCAGCAATTATAACGGCAGAATCATATACCACCTAATTACACAATACCCACTCACCATCAATTTTCCCACGCAACCCACTTATTTTCCTACGATCCCAAACCGCACTCCGAGTATAATAGATTTCGTACTGACTAATAAAAACTTGACAGCTAATCCTCACACAATCACAGAAGGATCATCAGACCACGTACCCGTCATATACGACCTACCTGCAACCCCCACCCCGCCAAAAGCTACACTCACACGCCCAAACTACCCGGCAACCGACTGGAACAAATACAGAAATATAATAAATGAATGCATACCCAACGCAAAACCAACCATTCACGACACACAAGACATAGAACACGAAGTACAAACATTAACAAACATCATCAGCCACGCGGCAACACAAACAGTACCACAGAAAACCATACACCTCCAACCGCCCAAACCTCCCCCCTACATACTTGATCTCATAAAGAAGAAAAACAAGTTACGCAACATCTGGCAAATCCACCGTTCTCGTACACTAAGGATAGAATACAATGCCGCCACCAGGCTAGTTACCTATCTACTCAGAAAATGGAGAAACGAAACCTGGGTTAACAAACTCCAAAAATTAAACTTAAAAGACAAATCAATTTGGAAAATAGTAAGACAATTCAAGACCCAAACCACGCACACCAACCTCCCATTACAACACAACAATGCCACAGCCTTCACAGACCAGGAAAAAGCCGAAATGTTAGTCCACTACTTCGCATCCATTCACCAGGTAGCGAGCCAACACAGAAACTCCTCATTCACAACACAGATAAACACTTCAGTCAAGAAACAGCTAAATAACCACACCAACTCGAACCAGACTCAGCCCCCAATCAACCTAACCTCTCCCACCCAAATATCTGCTATCATCCGAAATCTCAAGACCAATAAAGCACCCGGACACGATAACATACACAACTCACTCCTTAAAAACCTGCCGAAAAAAGCATTAGTAAGACTAACATACATAATCAACGCCATACTCACACACAGCTACTTCCCTGAAGCATGGAAGAAAGCAACGATCATACCAATACCTAAACCAAACAAAAATCACTCCCTTACATCCAGTTACCGTCCCATAAGCCTCCTCCCATCGCTCTCCAAGGTAGCTGAGAAAATTATCCTGAAGCGCCTAACAACGATCCTAAATGAATTCAACATTATCCCAACCACCCAATTCGGATTCCAACACAAACACTCCACAATACACCAACTAGCCAGAGTATGCCATGACCTAAAAACACACATGACAAGGAAAAACACAACTGCATTAATCCTCCTCGACACCGAAAAAGCCTTCGATTCAGTATGGATAGAAGGTTTATTATATCATCTCCTAACACATAAAGTACCCCTAAAAATGACCAAACTAATCCATTCCTTCCTCATCAACCGAAAAATATCAATTAGGGTAAATCAAACCCACTCAGGTACACACGAAATCGTCGCCGGGGTCCCACAGGGCTCCGTCCTCTCTCCAACCCTATTCAATATATATATTGCACATGCATTTCACAACCTTCCGCGGCAGGTCAACATAGCAGGCTTCGCCGACGACCTAGCATTATACACCGCTAGCGCATCACCGACCAAGGCCATTAACAGGGTCTGTAACGCCGCACACCTAACAATAGCCAGACTAAGCAAATGGAAACTCCACATTAACACAGGTAAAACCGAAGTCACCCTAATCACATATTAGGTCTAGAAGTTAATTTCCGCGTTTTTTGTTGTTGTTGATATTTTGTCAAAATAACATTATTTTTATATAACGAATTTTATGTTATAATGTTCTCTGTATTATCAGCTTTCTATTGATATATAACTTTCTTCACGTACCTTATAAATAAATTATTATTTTAGTTTCAGAATATGTCTAATTTTGTTCCTGAAAAGCGTCATTTGCGGGAAGCTTTGCTTTTTCTTTTTCATCTTAAGAAGAAAGCCACCGAGGCTCATCAAATGCTCTCCGAAGCTTATGGCGCCAATGCTCCTTCAATAAGAACTTGTCAAGAATGGTTCCAGCGTTACAAGTCGGGTGATTTCGATGTCAACGACAAAGAACGTCCAGGGCAGCCAAAAAAGTTTGAAGATGAAGAACTTCAGGCTTTGTTGGATGAAGATTCGGCTCAAACACAGGAGCAACTCGCGGCATCTCTCGGCGTCACGCAAAAAGCAGTTTCTCTTCGATTGAAAGCAATGGGGAAGATTCAGAAGGAAGGAATATGGGTGCCCTATGAGCTCTCAGAACGCAACAAAGAGCAGAGAAAAACAACTTCACAAATCTTGCTGGACAGATTCCAAAGAAAGTCTTTTTTACACCGCATCATAACTGGCGATGAAAAATGGGTGTATTACGACAATCCGAAGCGAAGAAAATCGTGGGTTAGTCCCGGTGAACCGACAACTTCGACCGCGAAATCAAACATCCACGGGAAGAAGGTCTTACTGTGCATATGGTGGGATCAACGCGGCATACTGTACTATGAGCTTCTTCAACCTGGCGAAACAGTCACTGCGAATCGCTATCAACATCAACTAGCGCAGTTGCGTCATGAAATCGCCGTAAAAAGACCAGAATGGGCGGGTCGACACAAAAAAGTCATACTGCTTCATGACAACGCAAGGCCGCATGTCACTCAATCGGTAAAAGATACGTTAAAAGAGTTCAAATGGGAAGTCTTACCGCACCCGCCGCATTCCCCGGACATCGCCTCGTCGGATTATCACCTTTTCCGGTCAATGGCTCATGGTCTAGCAGAGCAGCGCTTTCAAGATCGTCAAGACGTCAAAAAATGGCTCGATGAATGGATGGCGGCCAAACCAGACAAATTTTATTATGATGGAATCCATAAATTGCCCAAACTCTGGGAAAATGTTGTTATTAATGACGGAAATTATTTTGAATAAAAGTTTTGTTTAAGTTTGTCAAGTTTCAATAGTTTAAAAAGCGTAAAAAAAAGGCGGAAATTAACTTCTAGACCTAATATCAGAAGAAACTACCAAAGACAATTCAAATCCACGGAACAGAAATACAAATCAAGCACACAGTCAAATACCTCGGCGTCCACATAGACAACAAACTCACCTGGACCAAACACATAACAGAAACAACCAAGAAAGCAATAGCAGCACTCTCACGCTACTACTACCTCCTCAAATCACCCGAAATTCCAACAAGCCTCAAACTTCTATTATACAAAACATACATCCGACCAACACTCACCTACGCATGCCCGATCTGGCACACAACCGGACCGACTAACCTAAAAAAGATACAAACAATACAAAACAAATGCCTGAGGATAGCTGCCAACCTACATCGACGCACTGAAATTACCGACCTACACCAACAATTAAACATACCCATGTTAATACACCACATAGGAAAAATCAACCAAAAACTAAATAGCATACTCCTTACCCACACAAATCCACACCTACATGGCCTCTCAACAAACACTAAACCAAAATGGGGTACACCAGCATAAACCACACCAACGAACAAATACACTCACAACGGAACCCACCTACACATCTAAGAAGGACTATAGAACCCTCATTGAATCTCCTAAACAATCCACCAACCACAAGAATACACGCTCATAAAATACGAAATCACAAAGATGAGTGACAACCATACACATTGTACATATGTAAAACCGAATGTACGTAACCTTGTAAATAATGTGTATATATATAAAACATCACTAACAGACTAACGGAATATAATCCACCCACTAACTGTGAACTAACCCCCCCACCTTCCCGCCCAATGTTTAATATAAGCATCAACCTACATGTATCAAGGTTTTTTTTTTTTAAACTAGAATTTTTCCTAAACACGCATCCTCTTGAAACTACTATACTATAGGCCCTGAAAAGAATTAAACACATGTAAAGCGCCAGATGTCCCTGGACAGGAAACGCAAACTAGCTTTTAAGACACATTATAACATAATATGTAAACTACCTATGACAACAATAAATAGAAATGAAATGAAATGAAACAGTGGCGAAGCGACATGTTGTATGTATTGTGAGTCGGAAATTCGACGATCGAATCCCTTCCCCGTCATGTAAATTTTTTTATATTTATTTTTCTTTTTTCTTTCTCTCTTTAGTCACTATTACTTCACTGTGGTAACACTGTGCATAATGAGTTGACTATCAGAATGATAGTTATTGTAGATGTAAAAAAAATACAAATCGAAAATTATTCCGAAACAGGATTACAGAACAAAAGCTTGTTTATTGCAGAATATTTTTTAATTTGTATGTTATCTATATGTCTAGCTATGCATCGGAGACTGCTTTCGAGAATTCCAATCCACATTTTGGAGAAGTATAAGCGTTGTGCGTGCGATGTTCGGTTCGGCCGAAAAAATAAAACAAACAAGTCCCCTGCTATCTCTAATACCGATGAATGAAAAATCGAACGTCGCATGCACGATGTTTATGGTTTCTCAAGATGTTTATATCGAGGGCAGAGTACTTGAGTTTTCTAACAATAAAACAGTCCACGTTGCATAGCTAGATATTAGCAGTTAGTTTCGAGCAATCGGGCAGAGCATATACAAGATCTTTGAGTTTTCGTTGGAAGTGAATTAGCTAATTGCATGAAAATGCAGGAAATTACCGATGCATTATACTATGCAATGGAAGTATTATATTTAAAGGGATATATTGTTAAAGAAAAAATCACTTCAGTCAAAAGTGATAGGAGAAAAAATATCGAATATATTGATTTCAGTTATTTCAAATAATGAATTGATCGATCATGAAGAACTGGTACTTGAAGACAATATTGAAAATAAATTCCAGGAGGGATATGTAACCGGAAGTAGTGACGAAAAAACATCTTCATCTTCACCACAGGAATCACAATCTGGATCTCGCTCTCGGTCTCGGTCTCCACAGAAATCTGGATCACTGACAATTAGTAAAGTGCCGTATGAAATGAAAAAAAAAAATAGTTACAATGACAAAGCTTCATCCGAGTTGGTCTCTGGCAACTTTGCGAAGCAAAACAACGAAAGCATTGACAAGCAGGCACCAGTTGGTAAGATGGAAAAATCACATCAAGGAAGGTGGAAGCCGAATTGATAAATATAAACTTATTAATTTGTGGGTATACGATAGATTTGTGGAAGCTCGTATAGCAAAACAATTTGTTACAACACGAACTTTGCAACAATGAGCAATGGCAGCAGCAATGCAATTAATTTCACCATCATTTTCTTTTAAGGCATCCAAACATTGGGTTACACGTTTCAAGAAACAATATAAAATTAAGCAAAGACATGTTACAAAATATGTAAGCAGCAAGGACTGTGAGACATATGAAAATATCTTACAATCGGCAGAACTTTTTCAAAAACAAACGGCAAACATAATTAAAAATTATGATCCAGGTTTTGTAATTAATACAGATCAAACCGGTTGCGAGTACCGCGTAAATATTCATCGCACACTGTCACATCAAGGAGAAAAGTCGCAGAAGTTTATATCAAATATATTTCAAGAACTACACATTCGTATACTGCCCAATATAGTATAACAGCATCCGGGAACTTGCAGCCAAAAGTGTTCCTGTGTTTGCAAGAAAGGACTGGTACATTTGGACCGGTAATTAATGAAGAAATTCGGCAGTTAATGATGTGGGCGTGTTTTTCACGTAACGGTGTAAGTCCAATTCGACGAATTGAGGGAATTATGGATAAATTTTAATACAAAAATATATTAAGAGAAACCACGATACCATATGTGCGCGACTGTTTTGGAGATAATTTCATTTTTCAGCAGGATAATGATCCAAAACACACATCTAAGATTGTGAAAAGCTTCTTTGCGGAGGAAAAAATTACTTCATTGCCGTGGCCATCTCAATCTCCTGATCTAAATCCAATTGAAAAGCTATGGAGTATCGTGAAGCGTCAAGTGCAGTAATCAAAACCAAAAAATCTCGGTGAGCTCTCTTCGACAGTGGAAACAGCATGGAACAACATTTCAGTGGAACAATGTATTAAGTTAATAGATTCTATGCCAAAAAGATGTGCAGAAGTTTTACGGAACAAAGGATACTCCACGAAATATTGACGTTTTAAATAATATTAAGCTTTTTTCATGATATAACACGTTTAATAAAAATAGTCTTAAACATTTGTCCCTTATGAAACAGAATAATTTTTCATTATTATTACACATTCCTCCAAATATGGTCAGTAACACAATTTATATTTTTGTAAAAAATATGTCGGGGTATGATGTTGCAACCAGTACAGTATATACCTTGTAATCCTTATATAAAACTAATAAAACAATCAATCTCTTCATAAGTATATCACGGTCTTAAACTTATGTCCGCTACTGTACCTCTAACCTATAGATCGACAGATCTAGCGGCGTATCGACGTCTGTTAAAAAATGCGTCGCTGGCGAGCACTCCGTCGTTAACGTTCATAATGAGTAACACGTTATATTATAATTTCTCATATTCTAATAAAGATATAACTGCTTAAATTAACCTCGACTCTTTGATTATGCTGATAGCTCATGCTAGAATTAACAATAAACCCAATATCTACATTCTAATAATAATATTCTTCTTCATCATTTTTCACCTAATTGATATTTGTGTGTGGAACGCGTACTACTTTTATAAGCACAATGGAAGCGAAAACATATCTATGGTGCAGTTTCAATTGCAGTTAATAAAACAAATGTCTGATAAATATCATAATGATTATATAAATAATCAAAGACAAAAAACTGATCATCCAATGCGACTAACGGAGAGACACTTCCCTTCATTATATACCTCGAAAGGAAAGAACCGAAGTCGTCGATGCGTGGTTTGAAGTAAAAACGATAAACGATCTGATTCACGATATGAATGCAAAGACTGCAATGTTGGATTATGTGTGGATCCGTGTTTTAAAATATATCACACTCAAATAAATTATTAGCCGTCTTCTGTCTAGTCTTACATCAACTAATAATATGTAAACAGTCATTTGCGTATATAATTTTGTTTATAATCTTCAGTATAATCATATAGGCTGAACATAATTTTTATCAATTTTACTTATATGATTTATAAAATTTTATATTACTATCTCTTAATATTAAAATTTAAACAACACTTGGAAAAAAGCATTGTTTCATTAAGCATAGATCATCATATAAGGTTAGGAAAGTCTTCACACAAAGGAGGACTGACCATGTGCTATGTGCGCGTTTTCGGCAGGGCATCTCGTACAGTGGGAGTATCCCGGCGGAAAGAGCGCCCGTACCGAAAGGGTTAAAGCTTTGCCCTCGCAGACGCGGCGCGGCGACCGAGAGTTAAATCGTAGCGCAAGTGGTTAACCCCTTTTTTTTTTTTTTTTTTTACGTGGAGGAAATCTTCGAAAAGATACCCCACCACCCTGGGGGGGATGGCGAGGTTATGAGGGATTTTTACCCGCTAAAACCTCCACGGTAGCCTATCTCTGCGTGTTGGGGGAGCACCGGGAACTCTGGAAGAACACATCCAGTACTCCCCCCACGCCACGCCTCAACGGAGGCTCGATCTCGGGGGATCAAACCGATCCCCCGGTACTACGTTAGGGTGATTTAACGTACCGTTTGGGGCGCCGTGCAGCCACAGCACGACGCCATTCCGTCTGGGGAGAAGCTGTGCAATGCCGAATCGGGCCCCCACCCGAGTCAGCAGCTTCTCCTAGTAGTGCTGCAATGGGGAGATGTGGGTAAAGAAATTCCTCCCCCGCAACACCACTGTGCACCGGATTCAGGTGGCAAGGCGTCGGCGCCCACGTCGCCTACCACTGCCGCCACCTCTCCTTGACGGGGGGCGTGCTCTCTCACGCACCCTCTCCGCGGCCTCCTTCTGCAGCATCACTTGCTCGCAGAAGGAGGTCACCGCCTTCCAAGCGCCTTCGCTGTCCAGCATGGCCTCCACCACCGCTGGGAGCGATAGGTCCGGCCCGATACATGTACGGAGGATACGGCGTTCCCGGGACCACGCGGGACACTCCTCCAGAGTGTGCTGCGCCGTGTCTTCAACTTCTCCGCAGTGGTGGCACTGCGTCGTCGGCTCCTTGCCGATGCGCTGCAGGTACTCACCAAAGCATCCATGCCCAGTGAGCACCTGTGTCACCCTGTAGGTGAGTCGCCCCCACGTCCTACCCTTCCACGAACGTTGCACGGGCAGAACGGCGCCAGCGACACGCACGCCAGAGCTCGCCGGCTCCGACAATTGGCGCAGCCATTCGGCTTCCGCACGCCGCCGCGCGTGGCGTCTCCAGGAGGCTAAATCCTCTTCTTGCGCTGCCGGGTCCCCCCGGGGCCGTCGGAGGCGGGCGGCATGGGAGTGGACCGCCGCCGCCTCCTCCGCCAGGATCTCCAATGGGAGGAGACCCGACAGTAACATTGCCGCCCTGTATGAGACCGTGCGGTAACCCCGCACGATCCTGATGGCCATCGGTCTCTCTACACGGCGCAGCAGAGCACGGCTGCGCCGACTGGCCATCACGTCGCGCGCCCAAATCGGTGCTCCATATAACACCATGGAGCGCACGACACCCGCATACGGGCTCTCCCCGCCGAGCAGTGTCATAAAACCACACACACTCGGTTTTGTCGGGGGCAACACGAAGCCCCAACTCAACGATCCTGGCAACGACGCACGCCACCCCGCACTCTCCAAGGCGCAGCGTCCTCCCGTAATCCTCCCCGGTAGCCAGCACCAACGTGTCATCGGCATAGCACGTGATGGTGACCCCGGGGGGAAGCGCAGCCCGCAACACCCTGTCATATGCAAGGTCCCACAGCAGGGGTCCCAAAACTGACCCCTGCGGGACCCCGCACAGGGTCTCCCTCTCAATAACCTCTCCACCCCGGCCGGTAAACACCACCCACCTGGTCGACATGGCGGCACTCGATGATACTTGAGTGCCTCCCTGATCCCCCGCCATGGCAAGGAGTTGAATGCGTTGACGATGTCAAGAGACACCGCCAACGCAACCCCACCGCGGACGACCGCTGCGTCCGAGATGGAGCGGACGCGTGATACGGCGTCCAAAGTGGACCGCCCCCTTCTAAATCCAAATTGCGCCGATGATAAATCGGGCCCCACCTCAGATAGGTGGCCGACAAGGCGGGATGCGATGACTCGCTCGAAGACCTTCCCCACCTCATCCAAAAGACATACCGGCCGGTATGCGGATGGAGAGTCCTCAGGCCTGCGCTCCTTCCTGAGCAGGACCAATCTGCTGCGCCTCCATGGTGGCGGAAATACCCCGGTCGCAAGGCACCCGTTCAAGATGTCCCTGTAGGTGCCCCCCAGCGAGCCGAGGGCCGCCACCAGTGGTTAACCCCTTGCACTATTTTGACGAGTCTGATTCGTGATGAAAATTTTAGGCCAAACATGGATGTCACGAGTCGGACTCGTTGTTCAGTTCCAGACCAAACATGAATATCACGAGCTTGACTCGTACTCGACATTTCAAGCCGAACATGAATATCACGAGTCTGACTCGTGGTCTTAATTTCGGGCAAAGTTGATATTTAATTGTTCATTTGTACTGAGTCTTTCAGTTTTAGGTTTAATATTAGTGAGATAATCAAAAAACTTATTTGAGTTCAAATACTACTACCGCGGATTTGCTTTTACATATTTTTATTTCGTTATTAATTAATTATATTATTATTACTTATTCAGAATTTGTTTTAATCGTATGTGATAATTAAAGTATATATAAAAGTTTTTGATTCAAATTCATTTGTGTTTAAAAAAGTACATTTCGGAAAGAGGTCCGGGCGATATCGCATATAGTGACGCCCCTGGATTCGCGACCTCTAATTCGATCGTTATTAAACATAAAAATAATCGGGTAACTAAAAACGGCGGAGGTCGGTAAACATCGCCTTGGCCTTGACTGCCAGCACGTGGGCATCGAATTTCAAGGTCCAGAAAAAAGCTGTTTGTCGAAACTCGAACGACTGTTGTTCGATTAATTCAAATCAAAAATAACGAATCGAGAAAGGCCGTTTCGCATGAGAGTGAGAGAGAAAGAAGCTTCGTCCGTGAGGTATTAAATACCGTGCGCTCACGGACGGAGAGAGATTCCGTAATCAATTTTCGAGTCGTGCATTGCGTGGAGGCGTCGCGAAAAGCCGAAATCGAAATTAAACGGAAAGTTCACGGAGTGAAGTTTATTCGGTCGGAAAGTAAGTGTCGTTTGCGATGATCGTGATCTCGCGCATCGATCGAAAAAGCGGAAGAATTTATAATTAAACGCGGTTGGCGTTTAATTATGTGATTCGTGCGTTTCGCGTTCCGCAGCTCCGTGACATCGGTGGACACCCATAAAGTTCTTATGGGCCACTGACACAAGCACCTGAATTCCTCTAGAAAAGAGGAAGGAACAGTCGATGATCTCCGATTTTCGGAGCTCGACCAAGGCGGTAATAATCAACTATTCTGTCCCGTGCATCTCTGCTGTCCTTACCCCTTGTGAAGCATTAGGGGATGCACGCCCACAGAATAGCGTACGTCTTTCTTAAAATCCTGCCCACGAACAGCAGGTGTATTCTAGTGGAGGATTTCTCCTGCTCCCGTGCATCATGTGAAGATGGAATTCACGCACGGGGGTCTTGAAAAAGTCACAGAATACGCTCGATCTGTGGATCGAAGCAACGGTCGTTCCTTTACAGCTGCAAGGGCTATGATGCAATGGCTACGCCTGACGCAGTGTAGGCCCGGCAGTGCATGCACCAATGCTGTAGAAACAATGCGCAGAGGCCCCAGCGGCTATGTGATTGCTACACTGGAGGCACTCTGCAGTTTCTGCAGGTCCATGCACCAGGCCTTCATGGGACTACGCATTGCGTGTGTACTTACAACACACACGCAAGGGGAACGAACGGAAGAAGACGTTGTGTGTATTGCGATGGAATCGTCTATTTCATAGGCGAGCCGCATACACACATAAGAGAGTAGATCCTCGGTGTTTACCGCGACGCGGTCAAAACACACAGACTCGTCGGGTCTATATGTGTTGTAGCATCGTGATGCTCAACACTTACTCTCTTAACGGGATTAACTACCGTCGCAAAAAATCGTCGCGACACGGCTGAACGCCGTGCAATAAGCCGACGATTCGGGCTTGAAAATAACAATATTTATATTTTAAAACTAATACAGTCCACAATTGTTCGCAGGTGAGGACCCTGACCAACCCGACGAGCCGGACCATTGTGCCCCCTCCAAGGCCAGGCTAATCTATCGGGCGACGTACAAATTAAATAAAAGAAATTTTAATTTGCACTGAAATAATAAACGGTGTTCTGGGCAGGAACACCAAATATAAATAAAAAGTTCAGCGTTGATTATTCTTAGCTTTTATCGATACACTCTCCCTCTTCCGGCTTACTCGAAGATTAGGGAAACTATTTCAGTAATATAGAAATTTCCTTAATCAAATTTCGAACAATTTGAATTTCATAAGAGTTCACATCCCGTGGATAAGGTGGGTCTCAAGTTTCGGCACCCGCGCTCCACCGCTCGCCTTTCACCGCGACAAATGAGGCAGCCGCGTTTGGCCTGACTTTTCCGAGGTTCCGAATAGAGCAAGGGGTTAAGAAGATATCAGTCGCTCCTGGCGAGACGCACAAGAACTTCTTGGTATACTCACGCGTTCGTGGAGTAGCTACTAAAGCGGTAGAACCACAGAGAGATAAGAGGAGGTAAGGGTCCACGCCGCTGAGGAAAGCACATAGAGAGTAGAAGCTTTACGACCTCCACTCTCTAGTGCAGGTTTCAGTCGGCAAAAAACAGGGCGTTGTTACGTCTGACGACGTTAGATTTAGCACCTAACATAACTTCCTTTGTATTAATTGTATTAAGTCTTTTGTATTAATTATATTAATTGTATTAACTCCTTTGTATTAATTATATTTCGTATTATTTGTGTGATGTATGAATATGTGTTGTAAGAATGAGTATGATAAATATATAAGTATGATAAATTTCTAAGTTACCAATGTTAAGATAAGTTACCAACCGTAGTTAACCCTCTATGGGCCCGTGTAACTTTCAGGTCACATTTCAATTTATTGATATTTTACCAAATAATTATGCCTTTTGTTGTAAGATGTCGCATAAATTTTAATTCTTTAACGTTGTCATGACAACCAGTATCAATATTTATGACCGTTGCTAGCTTCTTCAGTCTGAAATAACAAAGTAAATGCTGTGCAAACTGTCCGGAGTACGTATAAGCGAAACATTTTGATTGAATTGATATTATTTGAAATTCTAATAGTGATTACGAAAGAAAAAAAAGTGCACATAATAGCTCTGGGTACGTATATCAGTAACAACCTATTTGTTTGCATTTCAATTTTCAGTTTGTCATTTTTTTTTATAATAAAGTTTTGTAACTTTGAAGTAACAGTGGGCCATCATGGCAGATTTCGGTACATTTATAATAAGGTTATGCTTTCTTCCGTTTTCAGATATATACATTATATACCCAAAACATGAATAGAAAGTCACATGAAAGAAACAGAGGAATTAGAATTAGACGAATTAGCGGTAATAGGTCCGATGACTCGTTATTAGATTCCGAGTCCGATGAGGATATAATAGTATTTCCCCGACGACGCATAAATATTATCGATAGTGATGAAGAATTTAGTGATCAATCTTCGTCAGATACGGAAGATGCAGGACCACAAAAAATTGTTTGGCAGCCACTATCCCACACGAATAATAATAGTTTTTATCGCCCTTGGAAAGGAGATTGCCCTAACGTCCCTGAAGCACCCCATTCTCCTATGACTTATTTTCGACAACTATTTGACATGGACATTATAAGCAATATAGTTGATTATACCAACATATATGCATTACAATGTGATCCAGCAAAACCCATTGCTGTTTCAGTCAATGAAATTGAACAATTCTTCGGCTGCTGCTTTTTTATGTCAATTTATGGATTACCGAGAACGGAAATGTATTGGAATTCAAAGACAAGGGTGTCTGCTGTTGCCGATACCATGAGTCGTACGCGATGGAGAGACATAAAATCAAAAATACATTTTAGTAAGAATTTACAGGCCAATACAACAAACAATGCAGAAGTGACCGATAAATTACAAAAAATAAGACCCATTCTGGATAAATTAGTGAAAAATTTTAATCGCATTCCAATGTCGGAACACGTGTGTGTTGACGAGCAAATTATACCGTTCAAAGGAAGACATAGCCTAAAAAACTATTTGCCCAAAAAACCTAAAAAATGGGGCTACAAGGCTTTTTTACTATGCGACTCAACAGGACTCATATATAATTTTGAAATTTACACCGGCAAGGTGATACATGATCCCGAATTACCTAACGTCGGAAGTAGTGGTAATGTGGTATTACGTTTGGCAAAAATTATTCCCAAGCAATCGTTTTACAAAATTTGTTTCGACAATTGGTTTTCGACGTTGCCTTTAATAACTGAGTTAGAAAAATTAGGAATACAAAGTATTGCAACAGTGCGGTCAAACCGACTAAAAAACTGTGAATTTCCGTCCGATAAACTCATGAAAACTAAGGGCCGAGGAAGTTATGAGATACTTTCTACGTCTATTGACAGGGTCACCATAAATGCGGTAAAGTGGTACGATAATAAGGCTGTTCATTTGATGAGCACGTTTTGTGAAGTTGAACCAATAGACATAGTGAAAAGGTGGGACAAAAAAATAAACAGAATGATCGACGTACAACGACCAAATATAGTAAAAATATACAATCAACACATGGGTGGTGTAGATTTAGTTGATTCATTGATAGCATTGTATCGAATAAAAATTCGATCAAAGAAATGGTACCACCGCATTATGTTTCATTTGTTAGATTTAGCGGTGGTCAATGCTTGGCTCTTATATAAGCGAGATTGCATATCGCATTCTGTAAGCCCCAGCCGTCAGTATAGTTTATTGACATTCAAAACCGAAATTGCATCTTGTTTATGTCAGGAACGCAAAGGAACCCAAAAGAAAAGAGGGCGTCCTGCTTCAAGCGAAGTATATAAACAATTGCAAAATAAAAGAAAAAGGAGATCAAATTCAATACTACCTGTAGAAGACGTGCGAAAGGATGAAGTAGCACATTGGCCAATTTTTTCGGATAACAGAGGACGTTGTAAAAATCCCGGATGTAAAGGAGTTCCAAAAATTAAATGTTCCAAATGCAATGTCCATTTATGTTTAACGCCAAGTGCAAACTGTTTTGTGGCATTCCACGCTTAAGTTTTCATAGACACGGTTTCAAACATTATAGGCCGCTGTGACTTGAAAGTCACATAGTGTAATTACTGCAATAAAATTGTTTGAACCGAAATTTTTTGTTCTCATTTGCATATATAGGTTTATAATTGCTGATTTTTTGTTCCACCAATTTTTTTGGATTTAAAACAAAAATTCGGCCCATAGAGGGTTAAGTTACCAACACTTTACATACCGGCACTCTATTTACCATAAGCACAACCTTACCCTGAGGTATTGTGACAGGGAAGGTTTTAGTCTAAGCTAATCTTAAGCCACACCGTTACGTAACCGAAACAACGGCTCACCGCCGACCGTTGATGCATGACGGTGGACGGTCCCTCCACCAACCGATGATGCAAGCGGCATCTCCCACCATAGCCACAACCGGGCTATATAAGCAGCAGCCCGGCACAGCTCAAGCAGTTCTCGCTCAATCTCGACAAGCGCAACATCAACTCAACTCCGTCAATTCTACTATATCTTGCTAAATCCGCGACATTCTAAATCATTCTAAATCTAAGTTCTATTTCTAAGTTTATTTTGTAAGTAACTAAGTGTAATTGTAAAGTCTAAGCATTATTAGAATATACTCACTTTTTACCAGTCAAATCAGTGAATTCGATTTCTAAGCCTCTCCACAACGCGAACGCGCCGCGACGTCAAAACTGTGCATCGAAATCCATCAAAATCTTATTCAAGCCTTGTGAACTCTGCAGTGCTTACCCAAGCACCAGAACTCAATCCATCCAAACCTTATTCAACTTCCTCTGCATCTCTATCCCGAGTTTTAAGCCAAACCTTGCGAGCTCTGAAGTGCTTACCCAAGCACCGGAAGTAGCTGGTGTACTTGGTCATTTCGTTAGTGCTTACCCAAGCACCGAGTGCCAGTGCTGGTGACCAACTCATATCTTAATCCAATTTTCTAACCCTACCTATGAACTCGGTGCACAAAAGGCGAACTCGTCGGGGAGGTAGAAAAGTGCAATTGAAAAGACTTCTTTCCACACTGTATTCGTCAACCTCCGCTACCTATCTACCTGTCGGCCTGGATTTCGTTAACTGCGCCGTCAAAGGACATCAGGACGACTACTACACTCGTCAACAGCGCCGTCAAAGGTAGGCCATAGTTGTAAGACCGCAGTGTCAGGCACCGGAATTCCCTTTACAGACGCGGACGTGAGAAACGCGTGGCGAAAAATAACTTCACACATTTAGTTCCGGGAGTGAGTCGCAATTGTCTCGCGTAAACAACATCCGTCACCCGGGACGCAACAGCGTCAAGTAAGTTCGAATAATTTCGACTGCTTGCGTTTATACTCGGCAGAAACGGCAGTTGACGTCCTCTGTCGAGTAAACAGAAAACCAGTCCACACCGCTCCCTGTGATCGCAGAGGAGCCGCCCATCCCACCGAATCGGCATACCGATCGTGTGAGTGGGGATATTCGGCTATAGTGCGCAATCGCATAATACAGTCACTAATTAGTCGTCTAATTTTTAATTTGCAGACTGCCGAGACGTTCTACAGCCCCGGCAGCTAAGAGGAGGAGGGGCTAATCCCACTTCTGACACCAAGGCAAATCCTCTCCCCCGCCCCAAGCATCGCTATAGCGAATTAAAATAAAATAAATTTTTTCTTTAAAAATATTACTGTCTCTTGTTTATTACAATTAACCTTTCCCTCATACCGGCCGATGCTAATTGAAAATAAGGAATAGTCAGATTCATTAGATTACTATCCTTCTTACATTTAAATCTTTTATTTTTTCATCTTTCTTTTATTTTGTAATTTTTTAAACATTAGTCAAACACTTTCTGCCACACACTCGCATTTTCCCCGTTACATATGTAGTAATGTGATCGAGCGGATGTGAGGTTGGAAAGGTCAGAGGAGTACTTGAGTTGGGCGATTGTCGCGTGAACGCAGAATGTTTGGGCTCGAATGTTTCTAAGGCGTGAAAGATGAGAACTTGAGAAAACAGTGCGACTGAGAAATTCTGGGTAGTCGTGACCGAATGCGTAGAGTGAGAAACGTTGACAATTAGAATGAAAGGAAACGAGTGTTTGGAAGAATATATGACGGGGAAAATGCGAGCGCGAGGTAGAAAGTATCAGACGGTGAAGGCAGAAAGTATTAGACGACGAAGGCGGAAAGTATTGAACGTAGAAAGAGTGTTGAAGAAGCGAAGTAGCCAGCGTAGAGCGAAGGACTGTGTAGTTTACGAAGTATAAGCGTAGTTTGCGAAGTATAAGCGTAGTTTGCGAAGTATAAGCGTAGTTTGTTATTTTGTGTTCGTTTGTGTCGTTTTAGTTTTATTAAATACACGTATATTTATTATTTTATTCACCCTTCTTTCTTTTCTATTTTTTTAATTTATAACCTTTCCTATATATATTCTTTCAAATACGCATTTCCATTCTTCCTAATTGTAAACTTTTCTCACTGGATGCATTTGGTCACGTTCACCCGAAATTCTTCAGTCGCGGCGTTTTCTCAAGTATACATCTTTCACGCCTTAGAAACATTCAAGTCCAAACGTTCTGCGTTCACACAACAATCGGTCAACTCAAGTGCTCTTCAGACTTTCCCAAACTCGCATTCACTCAATCGCATTCCTACATATATATTGTGACTCTTGCATAACGTAGGCTTCCAACGAAACGTCCTATACCTCTAAGAACACCATTGATAAAACATGTATAAAAACTCCACGGCCAACCTGAATAAAGTCAGTCTTTTACCAATCTAAATCTGCGACGAATCTCTGCCCGACCTACCATCGCTCGAATAGTATAAGTGATTCCATTTTTAAGTTGTTATATTTATTTGACGATACTACTTTCGGTCGATCCCTCTCAAAAGTAGTCATAACACATAATAGTAGTCACAGGCCGAAACTACGATCCGGTGTAAGACGATTCCACTGCGTGTTTTAATACAAGACAGAAGGAGATCACGATCTCCTTTGTACTGTCACTTACGTAGTTTCCCCGTGACATTTTGGCGATCCTGCCAGGATTCAACGGAACTACGCCGAAAGAGAACTCAACAGCGAAGATTTCTACGGAGCTTCCACCTGCCGAGGGACTACATGTGCCACCTCCTCCGACTAAAACCACGGATCAACGAACCAGAGGTAAAATTGAAATTTGGAATTACTGCGATATTAAACCGATTATATCCTCTTTCGACGAAAACGATAAACCAGTAAGAAGGATAAGTGGGTCAGGAGCAACTTCACCCACACCCTCAGATATAACCACTAAACTAGACGCAATGTTTAAATTATTAACGGTACAAACCAACAAACTCGATACGATGGAAGAGATGGTAACGAGTTTAGCGGAAGAAAACCGCCGACGAGCTGAAGAAATCAGGCAATTAGGACAAAACCGACTTTCGCCGGAGTTAGAGCCGTCACTGAAGACGAATCAGGCAGCCGACGCCTCACGGAAAGGACTCATCGCGTTTCTCCATCTGCCCAGACTGACGACGACTCTGATCACGGACCTACAATGCGTCAACCACGAGCATCAAACGCCCCAACAAACCAAGGAACTGCGAAAGTAAGCGACGCCATAAGGATCATCGAGACACTACGAGGACAGGATGATGACAATGGCATAGAAGATTTCATCAAAACGGTACGCCACGCACGAATATCGTGTAGGGAGCCCTAATTGTTACTACGCATGATACTGGCCGAGAAAATCATTGAAAACGCCAAACGCAGCATTCGATTTGTCCCCATTGAAACGTATGAAGAACTGTACGAGGCATTAAGGACTCACGTCTCAATACCAGTTACTATAAGCGGTTGCAGAAACTGACTCCACAACACGAAACAAGGAATCATTGAAAGCGTCCAATCGTACAACTTATGATTCAGACAACAACTCAGCGAACTCCACTACGCTATACAAGCCAAACATAAATCATCTACAGCCAGGAGCATCGTATTAAAAGAGGAAGACGAAGAAGCGGTCCGAATCTTCACTTTGAACCTACGGAAGGAAATAGGACAGCTAATAATACCATCTAGCCCCAACACTCTCACCAAGGCACAAGAAAAAGCACTAGACATGGAATTATGGCTCCGAGACGCCGGAAGAGGCGCAATGAAAAGAGAAAACCAACCACCCAGACCAACGTCGACCAACAGTCGACCACCGATGATGCAAACCAAACCATCACAGCAAGTGCCGAGAAGCCTCAACAACATGCCACTCAACTTTCGATCCACCATGAAGTGCGATAAATGCGGAAAATTAGGCCACACCCAAGAAAGATGTTACCGACAAAATTTTCCCAACCGACAGTTCGGGAAAGTACCACCACCTCGTGTAAACTTCCACAATCCTGTACCAACGAGTCAACTGGAAATCGAACCCACGATAGAGGAAGACCAAGAACAATCAACCGCATCCACTACACCCCAGGAGAGCTGCAGCACGTCCAATGCCAGGCTCCAAGGAATGTTCCGACACGGAAGACTACTACTGAACACAGGAGCAGGAGTCAACATCATAAAGAAAAGTCTAGTAAACCACATAGAAACCTCTAACCAAACTCATCAATTCCTCATCGGACGCGACCGCCACATAACTAGCGAATTCACAACCCTTAAATCTTTTGATATCCCGCACGAAGTTTTAGTGGTACCACATAATTTCCCATTAATCGAGGACGGTATAATTGGTTTATCGTTTCTACAAAAATACAACTACGAAATCAATAACGAAATCCTTTTTTTAAATGAGTTTGCGATATCGTTACAGTTCACGCCTACCACAGTACAGACTAAACCTTCCGAAGCTATTACAAGAATTGTCAAAATCGACAATGACATCGCACGCATTTTGTACATCAATACTGGTAAGCACGAAATTTCTACTGATCCTATTATTACTATTGAATCCAATCTTCCCCGTATTACAAACCCCCTCTCGAAACTTCGAACACAACACATCGAATCAAATTGTAGGGAAACCATAGAAAAAATAATACCTTCTTACAATGATATATTCAATTTAGAAACAGAGACACTCCCATGCACAGACCTAGCAGAACACAGTATAACTCTCAAAACCGACAAACCAATTAATATAAAATCATATCGACCATCCGAATGCCATAAAGCCGAAATACACAATCAAATTCAAGAAATGTTTAGTTATCGACTCCGTCATGGTCGGCTGACAAAAACGGAGTCTGCAGCTACGGTCATCGAGGCTGCAACTGATCCGAAATCGCTGTGTCCCGGGGTAATTAACCCCGCTAAAGGATTATATACTTATGGGTATATGAGTAATACTCCGTTGCTCGCGGTCGGGCTTGACGCATACATCAACAGCGGAAGGGCCGACTATAGACACTTGGCTTTGAATATCGACCTGTACGATGAGTTGAGGGAGGAGAGGGTCATACAACCGACAGGGGTGGGGTACGCGTGGACGCCGACATGTGAGTCTGAGCGCATGATAGTATCTACTCGGGTAACTGGGGATTGGCATTACGACGAGGTTTTCATAACTGCAGATGTTGTGGAGGCAATGCTCCGTACAGGAGGAGACCTTAGGGTGGGGGGAAGGGAGGGTCTGTGTGGAATCTATCCCACAATTCGGTCCGGGTAATACCCATAGCGGATAATGACCAACCCGATTACATAGGGAGGGATGCATGGATATTATCCCAGTTAACATACCCTCGAACACTCGGACTCCCCCTATAACGCGCCAGTATGGGTAGTTCCCAAAAAAGCAGATGCTTCAGGGAAAAGAAAATGGAGAATTGTAATTGACTTTAGGAAACTTAACGAGCAAACAGATCAGGACGCATACCCTTTGCCCAACGTGGACGAAATCATAGAACAGTTAGGTAACGCGAAATTTTTTAGCGCTTTAGATCTTTCCTCAGGATTTCATCAAATCCCTATAAAACCATCTGACAAAAAATACACCGCTTTCTCGACCCCGGACGGCCATTTTCAATACCAACGAATGCCTTTTGGATTAAAAAATGTCCTAGCAACGTTCCAGCGAATGATGAACGTCGCCCTGCGTGGTTTAGTTGGCAAATACTATTTCGTTTATTTAGATGACATTATTATTTTCGGCTCCACAATTCAAGAACACAATCGAAATTTAGCTGTAGTATTTCAACGTCTCAGAGAGACAGGACTGAAACTCCAACCCGACAAATGCGAAATTCTGAAGCCCGAACTCGAATACCTTGGTCATGTCGTGACAGCAGACGGTGTTAACCCTTTTTCCCTCGGGTGAAAACTATTAGCTTTCACCTACAGAGGAACGGAGCTCTGGAAAGAACTCATGGTTTAGTTAAATATTTGCTACGTACGTGTATAGCCGATAAAGGAAACGATTGGGACGAGAATCTCAACCTCATTTGCATGGGTTATAACACATCTATTCACGAAGGCACAGGCTACACACCTTTCGAACTAACTTTCGGACACAAAGCCAATATGCCGTCCACGATAGCTACTACACTGCCTCTCAGTAAAGATGAACTATTTAAACTTTGGAAAAACAGACACGATGAATATATAAAAAACGCGCGAAAGACAATAGAGCAAAATAAAAAAAACGGTATAAGAAAAATCAAGACAATAAAGTAATTAAACTTCAGTCAATACTAAACCCAGGAGACAAAGTTTTACTCCATAATGATCATAAGTCAAACAAATTAGATTCCGAATGGTTAGGTCCCGCGACAATAACAGAAACTAACGCACCCAATTATATTATCAGATTCGATGACGGACGCGAAATGAAAACTCACGGTAATCACTTTACTTTTCAGGGAATAAGCATGGTGACGGTGACCATTAGTGCAGTAACGGTAAAAAAACTTAACAATACTAACCTATTAATAGAAAAAATTAAAACCTGTTTCATGTATCATGAAGAAGGATAGTGCTAGCCATAGATCCACAAGGAATATTCGAACGAACCGTTAACATAGAAAATATGATCAATACAATCTCTAACTCTTGTATCAAAATAGGTTGCCGATTTAGTCATGAAATAGTTTCACAAACACTTAAATTTTCTAGAATGATAGAATACGAAAACAAATTGAAATCGGCGATACGAATTCGAAGCAAGAGTCTGTTAAATGTTATCGGCACTGTCTCCAAATCCCTAATCAGAACTCTCGACGAGAATGACATAACGATCATCAACGAGAACGGAGATAAATTATTTGAAGCAAATAACCATTTAACCAACATCATACATAATCAAACCAGCATAATAAAAAACGTCCTTAATAGCCGATATCTGAATCAACTCAATCAACGTCTAGGAAACGAACTGAACGCGGTAACATTAACGAATCAGGTAATCATGCTAGTATCACTTTTATCCGAAACCAAAGAGGAATTAATAGGACTAAACACTGCCGTAGTATTAGGCAAACAAGGCATCATCAACCCGACCTTTGTGAACCTTCAGTCTTTTCTCTGAGCATATGAACAGTTACTAAAGAAAAACCTTTTGATAAGCTACATTGAACCTACATTAGATAACTTTCAGACCTTAACACGCTGACGCCCGCACCGATATTCAGAGTTTTCTCTGTGAGGTGGCGTCCGAATTCACGGTCTGCTCTGTGGGACGGCGCAGCCTCAGATTACACTGTCCCAGGGGCCCTGGTACTCGAAGTCAGTACCCTAGGCCTTTGTAGAAAAATCAGAAAAAGAGTTTATAACGCCTACGTGCCGTATTGCTTGTAGGTGTGCCGAATAGGCCACTAATCCCGCGACCCTGCAGAAATACCGTCGGGTAATTAACTTTGTTAGTTAGGGCCCCACTGAACCGACATAAACAAATTTGTTGACCCCTTCCAAGAGTAGCTAGTCACTAGGTAAAGGTCCAATCACGGTCACGGTCACGGTAACATTCCAAAAGCTCCGACTATCACCACCATCGAAATATTTTTTTTGCCCCTCCCCCCCCCCCCCCGCCATCAACGGCGTTTCTGTACATTTTATACATTTTGTAAATACACCAGTTCTTTTCCGACTTCCACTAAACAAACATCATTTTTTCAAACGCGCATTTCAAACCATCGCTAACCAGAACACAAGTTTCGGTCCTTAGTTTAGAGTTTAGTTAGTGTGCGCTGCGAGTATTGTGGGTTCTGCGAAGTTTTTGTGAAGTGCACACATTTCTTCCAGTAATGTATAAAGATAGTCAAACTTTCCTTTTCTTCTAGAAAGGTGGTTAGTATATTCTTTTTTAATTTTTACCCATCTAAAGAATAGATACTCTGGATATGGAGCTCAGTGACTCGTCTGATGAATCAGTAATTGGAAGCAGGAGTATCATATCAAGAGCTCGAGTACTCGTAACTTCTTCAGACAAGACAAGTAGCGGCAGTGAACCGATAGGTAATAAAATAAACGACAGTAGCACGGAAGAAGCTGTCGACTCAGATTTAGAAGAAATGGAGCCTGATGACGAATGGCAAGAAATACGAGTCGGAAGTCAAATCCTGAATGAGTATCCACAAGACGAAGAACTTATGATTGACGACACGGACTGCGACGATCCGGTTTCTCTGCACAATTTATTCGTCACAGAGCATATATTGGAAATGATCGCCGACGAAACAAACAGATACGCGGAACAATGCAGAAACGACTCTGCATCTGCAAGCAGGAAACACCAACTGGCCTGGAAGCCGGTAACAAAAGATGAAGTGAACGTTTTTATCGGTATCCTATTGATTATGGGCATAGTGCGACTACCTGACATTAGATTATATCGGTCTAAAAAAGAAATGTACGGAAATACGCGAATAAAAAACGCGATGAAGCGGGATCGATTTATATCCATCCTGAGATATTTGAATTTTAATGATAATTACGGTGTGATCATTGACGACGAGGGCCGATTATATAACAATAGAAATATTGTTGACGCAATTGTCCATACTTTTAAAACTACCGTAAAACCCGGGAAAAACATTGTGATTGACGAAACAATGGTTCCGTGGCGGGGACGCCTCAGTTTTCGCCAATATATCCCGAGAAAGTGACATAAATATGGCGTAAGACTTTATAAGCTGTGCCTTCCGGAAGGTTACACATATAACATCCACATTTACGCGGGAAAAAATGGAACGCCAATCATCAAAACACATGCACATGATGTAGTTAGTAGAACTACCTTAGTAGAACCGTTATTATTTGAAGGCCGAGTTTTATTTACCGATAATTATTATAATAGTGTTCCATTGGCCGGGGAACTTTTACAAAAAGAAACATTTATTTGCGGAACGGTCAAAATGAATAAAAAACATCTTCCACTGCGGGCGAAACAAACGCAGCAACGGAGTGAACTTATATGTTTGCAAAATCGGAGCGGGGTTAAATTCTTAAAATGGACCGATAAAAGGCCGGTATCGATGTTAGCCACTTCAGAAAAGCACAGATGTGTTATGATTCGCGGCAGGAACAATAAGTTATAGCCGGATGTAGTATTTCTATATAACGAGGCCAAAAAGAGGGTAGACCTATGCGACCAAATGTCATCTTATTATAGTTGCTTACGCAGGACCGTGAAATGGTATCGGAAGATAATTATTGAATTAATCTGCGGTACTTGTCTCGTGAATGCCTGGTATATGCATAAGTAATGGGGTACCAAAGGTATAAAAATTTTAAAATTCCGGGAAATAATTATCGATCATCTTCTTAGAACAGTGGAGCGCCACGCAGTACATACACAAATTGCGGCAGTGCCTAAACGTAATCATTTTCTGCGATCGTTTGAAGGACCGGCGAGAGCAATGAGACAGCGTTGCATGGAGTGTTACAAACAGTTTTCGAAAATCAATGGCAAGCAGTATGTCGCAAATAAGGCAAAGAAGGTAAAAACATTCTGCAACCAATGTAAGGGACAACCGGCACTCTGCCCACCATGTTTCGAAAAGTTACATAAAAAAGTTAGGTAATAATGTTATGTTATGTTTTTAATTTAATTTTTTATGAATTGTTATGTTTTTAATATTAAATCTCTGTTTATAATGTTGAGAACTGAAAAAACAACCTATTTTGTATTACCTTTTTGTGTGAAATACAAGTGTGACCCACGGTGATGCACGCCGGCGTCAACGTGTTAATAGACATTGGTAGACTCCACGTATTGATATTAAAAGGAAAACTAATTTACAATATTTCGATCCCCCTTTGCTCGAAAAAAAGGAGTGAATAATGAAAAAATTATATGTTCCCACGAAAAGTTAAAACAGCATTCACCGCACCCATTCTGGGCCACGATTTTATAATAGCAGGCTCATACGTTGCAATAAACAACGCATACACTAGGAATCATTATAGAATCACACCGTTAGCCACACTCTGCGAGCGCACTCAACCAACAAGAACATATACACATTCACAAGACTGCCAAACTATCTTAATTAACAAACCGCCAAGAAGCCCCGACCTCTGCCCAACGGCATTGTTCAAAATTATTGGCCTCACCTACACACCATTGTATACACCAAACAGATATATAGTGATACCTGAAAATCCAGTTACATTACATGCTTTTTGCAAAAAAAAACAAAGAAATCAACATAGACCAACCTGTTATCCTCTCCAGTCACGAAGACTACACCATAGTATACAACGGTAATGTAATGAAAATAGGTGGTAAGACAGACTCTGTCGAAATAGAATATAAGTTTAGGAATTATACGCTACCATACAATCTCGACGACATAGAACTCTTACACATTAAAGAGACACCCAGGGTTTCGACCGACTTTAGGGAATACCAAATAGCATTAGACAATATAGACGCACAACTAGATAATATAAAAACACAGCGCAGAATAAAATCATTCAAATCCATAGAAATGTCACTCTTGTAAATAGCTGGCTACGTCTCATTAGGATTACTTTTGTTACGTGGACTCAACAAGACAGGAATACTTTCATTACTATCAAAATGCGTACCAAAGAGCCTCTGTATCAAAATCTGCTGCAATAATAATAAGACGTACTCATCACCAAGCATCACCTCAACGAGCTACCCGCCAGACCTCCCCATCTCATGGCCTCTGGACATGGACCAAAAGACGGAAGAAAGAGCCATCGCCTTGCCTAAAATCAAGAAAGTACGCTTTGAGAGACCAAAGCGAATCTAACAAGAGGGGAATGTGACCCCCGCGATAACCTCTTGCATAACGTAGACTTCCAACGAAACGTCTTATACCTCTAAGAACACCATTGACAAAACATGTATAAAAACTCCACGGCCAACCTGAATAAAGTCAGTCTTTTACCAATCTAAATCTGCGACGAATCTCTGCCCGACCTACCATTGCTCGAATAGTATAAGTGATTCCATTTTTAAGTTGCTGTAATTATTTGACGATACTACTTTCGGTCGGTCACTACGGTGATCCCTCTCAAAAGTAGTCATAACACATAATAGTAGTCACAGGCCGAAACTACGATCCGGCGTAAGACGATTCCACTGCGTGTTTTAATACAAGACAGAAGAAGATCACGATCTCCTTTGTACTGTTATTTACAGAGTTTCCCCGTGACAATATCGCGGTCATTCTTCGAAAATGAAACCTTTGGCGATAATGGCGTACGATATTGGAAAAACCGGCATCGACGGAAGAGACCAGATGGTGTCATATGCAACAAACATACACAAAAGCATCAAGTGATATCGTAAATTAGCATTACATTTACTTTTAGGAGCAGCGATCGTAAATGCTTATATAGTATATCAGAGAGCTACATAAACAAAGATGGAGATAAGAAAATTCCGGGAACTTTTAATCACAAATTAGTTGTCCTCGGAAAATACAGTGTCCGACACTAATAAATACAAAAGTAGGAAAGTCAGTTCGATCCAAGCATCAAGTCAGTCAGTTCAATCCGAGTATCAATTCCGATTAGTTCTAAATCAATTCTAGTTCGGTCAGTATTCAGACTACGGTCAACGCTAAATCTCGCTCGCGCTATATTAATAGATCTATTCGTTTTCAATAAGTTTAGTCATAGTTGTAATCATAGTTTATAAGTGATAAGTGTAATTGTTTTAGAATATACTTCGTTGTTAATTACAGATATTAGTGTTAGTCTCTTAATCAAATCCTTTATCTACTATTACCATCTCGCGTCTTTCTATCATTTACGAATCTTCATCATCATATCTGAATTCCGCTGAAGGCAACTCAGGAGGCTCACGTACTAGCCGGACGAACCGCTGGTTGTGTCCCCTCCTGTTTACCGTGTTAGCGAACTCGGGAAAAGCCGCGTGCTAGCCGGACGAACCGCTGGTTGTGTCCTTTTCCCGATTCAGGGTACTCGTGTACTAGCAGGACGAGCCGCTGGTTACAAAACCCCCTGTTTACTGCACGTCTCAATCTTCTGGTTGAGGCGCACGGACGCTGGAAGCGGAAGCCCTACCCCGAAGTGCTTGTTTGTTAAATTCCCTTGATCCAATGCCAAAGACGCGTCGTCGTGCGGGTCGCAAGGAGCAGCTCCGCCGTTTGCTCCGAGCGTATTACGGTTCGGTAAACGAAGCCAGCGGTACACCAACCATCGATCATCCTGCCGAGACATCAGGCCAGGCCACCGAACAGACACCCGCCAGCACCGTCACCGCCTTTACAGCTTGGATCCTACAACCCATGGATATTGCACCGGCTGTCCCCAGCATCGACGGTCTCTGCAGCGAGGACCCACGATACGAACGATACATAGAGATTAGGAGAATCCGACTCGGCAACTGGAATTAAATGGGTGAGTATTAAACCCGTCCTCTTAGTATCGCGGAATCAGCTCGAGCGCGAAATCCTTCCCATTTCCCCCGCACAGCCCGGTCAAACGGGGACGTATTCGCCCCGTGGACTAAACGATCGCGACAAACGCCGTCCCGCGTTAGAACGTTAGTTTCGCTACACGCCGGGACGTGACACGATAATTTGGTGATTCGTGAGAATCAGCAGGACAAGTCTATAAGAAGGATGTGCGTCCTGTGTTACCAAAAGAAGAGGGAAATTGTCGAATGCCAAAAAGCAAGGAAAAACGTTAAAAAAAGGACAATGTGCTGTTTGAATTGCGTAAAATCGCTACAGATGTACTTGGACTGTTTCAACGAATATCATGCGACGTAGATAATGTAATATTTTATCCTATTGTGTTTGGAAAGAACGCAGTAACAGCTCGAACATGCCAAAGATGGTTTGTGAAATTTCGTTTGTGTGATTTTTCTTTGAAAGTTGAACCCAGATCAGGAAGGCCATCAGGTATCAATGATGAAGTGGGCTTCAAACTTGGAATTCATCAAACTACTGCTTTGAATCACATTAAAAGACTTGGTTTCGTGTCCAAACTCTCTGTTTGGGTGCCACACGAATTAAGCGAAAAAAATTTAATGGATGGAATTTCGATATGTTCTTCAAATTTTGGTCGTCTTCAGAGGGATGTCGCGTTGCGAACCCTTTTTTTATTGAGGTGATGATTGGGAACCGTTAGTAGGCGAAATTTACCTGGTCGTTAGGTTCGCAGATATTTAAACGACAGTTTTGATAATGACGGTTCCTCAGCGCTGGGCTATCACACTTTATTACATGCCATGATAATGTATTTTTAAATAACGAGACTTTCAGATGACCCCCTGGGGTCTAGGATTTTATCAGGTACACTCCGAAACCACCCCTTGTGTGGGCCGTACCTTCCCACTCCAAGGATGACCGACGGACAAATCATCTCGTCCTTGGAGTGGTGCCCGCCCAGCCAAGGGCATGTATATATTAGCGCTTGGCAGGCGAAAATCAGAGTCTCTTTTAGTCGATCAGTCATGTAAAACGTATCATTCTTTTGAGTTGCAATAGCCATCATATACCATACAACTTTTAATATAAAGTACTTGCAATGTATTGAGAATAAAGTTTCAAGCGAGCGACGCGGTACGCACTCACCGCGTTATAGGAGGGTTGACTGTATATGGATCATGAGAGTGTCCAAATGGCAATGAAAGAATGCTTTGCCTCCAAAATGCAGAACTTTTTTTCCAGGGGGTTAGATAAGCTGCAAGAACATTGGCAGTGTAACACTGTCTGTATAACGGCCGATGCCTGCCCACCACCTGGGCCTGGCAGGCATCATTAAAAACATATTCAGTTGTAAAAAAATTTGAGGTATATAGAGTTAAAAATTACCTGTAACATCTCCGATACCAACGAGTCTAAAAAGGTTTCCTGTTTGCTTGTCGATTATGCTTTGCTTCTTTATCGTCTACTAGATTCTTAAGTGTTTTGTGTTTGGTTTCTGTATGCCGTGTTCGTTTTTAATCAAACCAATATTTTTGTTGAAATTTTTGTTAACCGAAATTAAATTAAAACGTATTCTCATAATTTGGTAATTACTATTAAGACGATATTAATATTTATTAGAATTTATTAGAATGTTAGAAATAAATTTTTTTTAAATTTCTTGAACTGATGTACTATTTGATCGGTGTGACGACTGCTCACGCGTAGCTACGGCACTGCTGCAGCAGCGGCTCGGAAGACGCGATGCCGGCAAAATGTCGTGTCTGCGTTGCCGACGAATCTTTCCTCGAATTGTTCGACTTCGAAGTCGCTTTACCATTTCTGTTGAATGGTTTCTACTTCAAAAAAGTCTACAGAATCCGATGCTATGTAGTATTTTTATGCCAGACATCGAACTATTCGTAAATATGAGAAAATATCGGGGAAAATATCAGAAAAATACGAATTTCCGCGCTTTTTTAAACTTTCGACTGTTATTTATAACTAAGTAAAAGCTTAAAAAATTATAACTATTCACACTGACATATTCAGCAATCTCTCCTCTATTTTTTGAGCTTAGTTAGACCTGTCTAACATTTTTAGCTTCGACGCAATACCTCATTTTTGCTCAAGATTTACTTTTTTTTTTACAAAAATTCGTGTTTTTTGAAAACTGAGGGTGATAGAGCAATTCTACTTCCGGATTCTTGTTTGGGTAGCTTAGCCCTATAACTATCACGTAGTAGTTATAAGAAAACAAAAATCGTGTTGAACAGTGTTATTAGCGTGGAAAGATAAAACAATAGTCACTGTTTAAAAACGGAACGGTTGAGCACCGCGAAAATCGCCGTCAGTTTTGTCGGTTGTTCCCGTTTGTACGGGTACGGGTTTACAATACCGTGGTGGAACACGAAGCAGCAACAGAAGAAGCGTGTCCGCTCTGCCATCAAGCGCATGGGTTACAGCGGTGCCCCGCTTTCCTGCAGCTGCCGGCAGAATCGAGATACCTCTTCATCAAAACGAAGAAACGCTGCATCCTCTGTTTGTCGGCGCTCCACTCACAGGGATGTCAGTGTACGAGAAGGTGCTCGAAATGCAACGGGAAGCATCACGCTTTACTGCATTTCGAAAAACAGTACCCGGAGCCGAGCGTGCGAAAGCCAAGGCCGGCGGTCACCGCCGGGGCGAAGGCGAGCCGCTCGACCCAAAACAATCGACAAGCAGCCAATGCAAAAACCGCCACGAGACCGACTGCTCCGGTGACGTCCCATTGTAGTACGACAGAGTCGACGAAAACAAGGACGGTGCTATTGGCAACAGCACGGGCATGAGTATATGGGCGAGACGGCGCGACGCGAGAAGCGCGTGTTCTCCTAGATCAGGGTTCCGAAGCCTCCTTCATCTCTGCGAGCCTCGCAAATGATTTGCGGCTCACGCGGCAGAGGTGCTCAGCCGAGGTATCTGGCTTGGGGGGCGGAACCACGAAAAAGATCTCCCATAGTGCAAAATTAATAATCGGATCAGTGCAAGACGATACGTCGGTGTTTACGACGGACGCACTGATAATTCCGAAGATCACCTCGTATGCCCCTGCGTTGACTAATGCGATAGAGTGCGATGCTCTCAAAGGGCTCACTCTCGCTGACCCGAATCCAGACTCCTTCAAGGAGATCGAGGTTTTGATCGGTGCCGAATTGTATGCACAAATTCTACGAAGGGGATTCCTTCGAGTGGGCACCGCGGGTCCGATCGCGCAAGAGACCGCTTTCGGCTGGGTGATATCCGGCCCGGTCAGCGGTCAAAATTCCATCCCCGGCTGCAGTGCAACTACACTGCATTGTCGTGTGTTCGAGGCGTTGGACGAAACGATCCAACGCTTCTGGCAGATGGAAGAAGTACCTTCAGCTCCGGTGTATTCCGCAGCTGAAGCGGAATGCGAGGCACATTTCGTGAAAACCGTTGTGAGAGATCCAACGGGACGATTTGTAGTGCGACTCCCCTTCAACCGGTCAAATCCAAGAGAGGCGCTGGGCAATTCCTTTAACATAGCCCTCTCCGCGTTGACCAGGGTAAGAAGGAAATTGAGTCTCGATGCCGATTTAGAAAAAGAGTATTGTGAGTTTCTCGCCGAGTATGAGCACATGGGTCACATGACTCGACTCCGGACGATTGATAAGCACAGGCTCTATATCAGGTGGAGGTTTAACCCGCCTAGTGCCCCGCACTTTGGTGGAATGCAGGAAGCGGGTGTTAAATCAGTAAAACACCATCTGAAGCGCATCCTCGGAGAATTTACTCCGACAGGGGAGGAGATGCATACCCTGTTATGCAAGATCGAGGCGAGTTTGAATTCTCGCCCGATCGGCCCCCTGAGTGATAACCCGGAGGATTATGCACCCCTCACTCCGGGTCACTTCCTGACCGGTAGCCCGCTCAATGCACTACCGGTACCATCAGTGGAAACGGAGCCTATCTCGCGATTGTCGCGATGGAGAGCTATCCAAAAATTCCACGAGCTGCTCTGGAGACATTGGGTTCGAGATTATATCTCCCACCTTCAGCAGCGCTACAAATGGTCCTCCACCCAAACGCAGATAAACCCAGGAAACCTCGTACTCGTTCAGAATCCTCTCCTATCACCCAACCGGTGGGAGATGGGAAGAGTCGAGGAGATTTTGCCTGGAAGAGACGGAAACGTACGCGTAGTCAAAGTACGTACGTCTAAATCCACCTACACACGTCCGATTACGAGACTGTGTGTGTTACCGGTGGACGAAAGACAAACAAACAGTGGATGAGTCACCTGTGGCCTCGGAATTCGAAGCAAACAGGGACCCAAAAAACCACGATAATTCGGTCAAAGTGACAGGGATAGGAAAAAATAGGTGATATCTATTGGGAGGTGACACAACAAAGTCACCCCCCCTTGCTCCCTGACCCCGTGGATAGAATTAAGGAGTAGGGAAATCCCCACTCTTTGTTTCTCACTCCACGGGCAAAAGCCCTGGCGGCTCGCAAGGGCTACCGAAAGATCAGTCTTTCTAAGAACATGGAAACAACAAGTGCGGAAAATCTCCCACATCCAGTTAGCTGGAACGAGCTCATGGAGAGCCAATTCGAGCAGTGCGTACGAATTGCGGAGCAGGCAGGGGCTTCGCCTGCTCCACCGACCACCAAACCGGCGCAGGGTGCACCGGTGACCTGCCCCGCAGCAGTGGATCAGCCACGGGACGACTCCGACCTCGTGTTTGATGTCGGCCTGTCAACACTGCGCGTACCGCGGAGCGTACCCGGAAGCAGCAGGCGGTATCGCTGCCAAGTGCCCGGCGGTCGTTACGTCCTCCGGTGGAACAAGTTGGACCACCTGATATCGCTGCAGTTCCGGGAGCGGCCAACTCCCCCGAGTTCGGCAGCCGGGCTCCCCGCACAACCACCGGCCAGGCCAACCCCGGCCACCATCTCGGGACCACCACAAGGCCGTGGAAGACGGCATCGGAACAGGCGACGGGAGAACCTCACCGAGCGAGAGGAGAGGGCAGAGACCTCCACCGTGAGGCCCCCCGCCGCGAGGGAGTCGCCGAGCGGGAGTTACCACGGACGGGCCGCCGTGGAGCCGCCGAGGGACCGCTGGGGAAGCCTCGGTCCGCATAACCGGCCGGAAGGAAGAAGGAGCCGCGGGCCCCAGAATCGCCTGGACCGCCGCACGAGGGAGGCGTTGGGAGCGGTCATGGAAACGTCCCTCCGCCTCCTCATATCCCGGCTGAACCACAGTTGTAAGTGTTCCTTTTTTTTTTTATTCTTTCTGGTGCAACTTTCCCTTTTCTCTGTCTCTGTTTGGCAAGCCGGAATTTCGTTTTCAAGTCTCACGAACCGAAAGGGCAGCTTCGCGATACCGTTCCCTGGGAAATTGCACGACCGTGCAAAGGGGGCGGTGTGTTTAAAAACGGAACGGTTGAGCACCGCGAAATTCGCCGGTAGTTTTTTCGGTTGTTCCCGTTTGCGATGTCACCGTGCATCGGTAGGCATCGCAAAAAACCGTTGACGAAGACGACCTAGGCTCGCCTGTTTTTCAATGTACTCGCCACGCACCGTCCGGTGCGTGAGTCATTGGAAAACAAAATAGGTGATGGGCTAGGTCGCACGTGCCGCGGCTAGAAAGGAAAACAGAGAGAAACAGGAAAGGGAAAGAGAAAAGAATATGAGACTCGTCAGCGCCTCTTATCGGCGCTGAAATTAACAAAAATGCGCGTTCGTCGGGGGAAGCCGACGAACGGCACAGTTAATCACAGGACCTCGAGCGAGCGACTTCGGCGATCCAGGTCGTGCCGCAAAACGAGAAGTATCCTGCTGCAGAAAAGTAGCGCGAGTAACCGGAGTCTCCACGTGGCCAACGTGGGTCGACTTCCTTCGCGCTTCAACTGTCATTGGAAGCAATTTTAGGAGTTTCCAGCTTTGCTTCCGCCGAAGAAACCAGGCTTTAGCGTCCTGCTTCTCGGCCCTCTCGTCGATTGCAGGGAAGGGTGCTCTGTGAATCAGGTACAAGACAGGAGAACATAGTTCTTGGCTGCTCACTGATTCACAGCGTCAGTCGCCTACCGCTTTCGTCGCCCTCATCTGCCGCTGGATTAGCCGTGCTCTCCCGTGAGACCGTTTCCAAAGACAGGAGAGGATCCAAGCGGTCTGCAGGATCCTCTTGTCTGCTCACCCGCTCATGGTGCATACACACAAGGCGTCAGCACCCACTGTGGTTGTGTAGGTGAGGGAGTTCAAGGCCGAATCGGGTGAACCAAGGGAGGAGCCTTACAACCTCCACCCTTTGGGGCCGATTCCGGTATTATCTGCAGACGTAGAGTAGACTCCTTTTGGTTTGTCGCTCTCGTCTAACAAATACAGTCCACTTCGCCGCACAGGCAAAAGGCAGTTGTCACCACGGGCCGACGGCAATCGTGCGTGACGTAATTCGGCCAGCTGATCGTACACGGAGCCCGTGACGTCAGAACTGTAGCGAGCGTTTTTGTTCCAGAGCCATCGAGAAGGCCACCGGGAGAAGGCACAGCCGAGGCGTTTTCACGATGGAGAATTATGAAACATATCACTAGATGACTGTATTAAATAAAGATATATCAAAAGTTCACAAAAGAAGTACCAAATCTTGTTTATCCATCGTAATCTTACGTGTTATGTATCCCTGCTCTTTCGACGGAAATTAATTCCGACCAGTACGATACTCATGTCCAAATTTAATACGTCCGCAAAGGGTTAACCCTTTGCACTCGAGGCCTTTTTCGTTCGCGCTAACGAGCAACTCGAGACGGTTTCGGCCAAATCCGGGGAACACTTTGCAAATACTTTAAAAACATTTATAAATAAAGAAACATATACAAATAATAAAATTTCACCAGTTTATACATTTATATGTTGAAAACAACAAACTTTATTACATATTACACTCTGTAATTAGTTTTGGTGTGATATTTTCTAAAGCAATGTCCTAGATACATCCTAAGTTTGTCAAGACACGTATCGCAGTAATACGTGATTTCTCGCCTACCTCCAGACGTGCTACGGTCAGAACAAACTTTGCAGTTCCTTTTTGACCCTTTTAACATTATGTGGAGCTTCCCGTTAAGTCCGATTCTTCCGATCTTCCCGATTTCATTCGAATGTGACGTAGATGCTTGCTGTCGATGCTGGAGATACGGTCCTCTCAATTGTTCCACGAGTGTTTTGACATGCCGCAGATGGCTCAGCGGCTTTTCCCCTTTCTTGATCTTTTCTTGTTTGTACAAAATGTACGAATTAATGAGGGAAATTTACATACCCCCCAAAAAAAGCTTACACCACTATTCGAGCGATTTTCGCAAAAAACAGTATGTTGATGCATATTGGTCCGCCCGATCAACACCACCCATATATTTTATATAATTCAATACCACATTGGTTTCTTCACCAAGGTTTCCCACCCTAAAACTAACGTCTTGTCCCGTCGACATGCGACCGTGGGTTTTTTCGAAAAATTAGGCCTCTTTATTTCTTTGGGCAATTCTTTCCTGTTTGTCAAAATGTATCTTATCGCACATCGTAAATAATGAGATCGAGTTACAAAAGACCATCGCGTCGTAGCAGTGCCGCTCGAGTTATCGCTTAAAATCGGCGGACCGCCGAATTGGCGCCGCTCGAGTGCAAAGGGTTAAAAAATAAAGTGTAAGGTATAAAAAAATACCGTTAAAAATGTCAAGAAATAACATTAAACATTTAACCTCTTAGGCACTGAGCACCACTATATTGGCTTTTGCGGATATCATCATTCTGTACGGCGCATCACTATAGTGACTTACGCGGATGTATTTTTCTGTACGACGCACCACTGTAGTGTGTGGCGACCTCTGTTTCACTTCAGCCGTCCCACCGAAAAGTGCACTTGCCCTTGGACTAGCGTTACCAACCGGAAGTGCACCCTTGCCGACACAAACCACGAGTGCCCTCTTTTTCGCCGGCGCGTCTCTCAGGATTACATACCGTTTCGGCATTCGTAGAAGAAGCGTCCTGAGTGATAGTCGAGTAGTTTTGCAATAGCTTATACCATATACCCTCGGTTCATCGTTATACCGTTATACTTGTTTTTACCGTTACTTTCTTATTTCTCGTTATATTTGTTACTGTTTATTGTTATATTTATTAGTATACTTTTGTTATAACGCTTTCTTGTTATCATTGTTATTTCTTGTTATATTTATTTATTAAAGATTATTACTACTGTTAAAATTGAATCCTCTGTTAAACCTTAAGTCGGTTAAGATCACGATCCTACGGCCATCCACCTTCGCCATAACTGGTGACACCGATGTGAAAAATTAAGAAGAAAGGCGAAGAAAATTAAAAAATGGCTGTAGCGAGATCGCCGACAAGGGCCGACGCGTCCATGAGCGCCAAGATGGCGGAGGAAGGACGCTTTCATGGCCCGTGGACTGACGCCTCAATCAACGCCGTAAGCCTCGTGAAGCTACCGGCCTTTTGGAAGGAGGACCCTCAAGTGTGGTTCATGCAGATAGAGGCGACGTTCGATCTACACCGTATCACGAGCGACGACTCGAAGTATCGACAGATCATCGCCCAACTCGACTCCGCAATTCTGCCGTTCATTTTGGACGTCATGAGGAACCCTCCAGCAAAGGAGAAATACGAGGCGATTAAGGCACGCATAACAAGCGCATTCGACGAGTCCCGGAGCGGAAGCTAAGGCGCCTGCTACGGAACAGGGACCTGGGGGGCAGCAAACCGTCTCACGCGCTCCAGAAGATACGTAGTCTGGCAGGTACCGAGGTAGGAGAAGCGATCATCCGAACGCTCTTCTTGGAAAACCTGCCGGACTACGTAAGGAGCATGCTCGCCATTTGTGACACGACCGACGTGGATCGACTGGCGGCACTAGCAGACCGCATTATGGACATGCACACGCCGATAGTTGCGGCGGTTCGAACGGCAGAACCATCGCCATCCAACCCCCAATTCCAACGCCTGGTGGAGGATGTGGCGCGGCTATCTTCCTCATTCGAAGCCCTTTCCTGCCGCGTCAAGATGGCGGATCAGCAACATGGGGCATCATGGCGTCCGAACGCCAGAAGACACCGGTCACCCCACCGGCGTGCCATGAGCCCCCGGTCACCACGTCGGCAGTCCCGGAATCGCAGCGCCTCTAGAGGAGGCCTGTGTTATTATCATCAGAGGTTTGCGGAACAGGCCCACTACTGTGTCATCCCCTGCGCATGGACGGGACCCCCACCCACCGGACTCCCTTCTACCCGGCCTCCACTAACGCCGTCGGAAAACCAGAGGCCCACCGTCGATTAGAGACGGCTTCGGCTGGGCGTATGGGTAATTGCCGTCTAACCATCACAGATCCCGATAGTAATATAAGATATCTTATCGACACTGGAGCGGACATCTCCGTGCTACCGTTTAAATTGGTAGCAAGTAGTCTCGCACCCACAGATCTTAGGATATATGCGGCAAACGGTACGCCCATCGAAACTTTTGGCACGGTAAAACGAACTTTAAATTTCGGACTTAGGTGTTCATTTCTCTGGAAGTTCATCGTGGCTCGCGTTCAGCAGCCGCTTCTCGGCGCTGATTTTCTTAATCATTTCGGTCTTCTGGTGGACCTACGAAACAAACGACTGATCGACGGACTGACTGCACTTAAGACTATTGGACAGATTATTGTTACCGACCAACCCTCATTAACAACCATTAATAGCAATACAGAATTTAATCACATACTAAAAGAATACGTTGACGTGACACGGACTACACCGCTCATTTTAAATACTGATCACAAGGTGCGGCACCACATAGTCACTACCGGCGCACCAGTTACAGAGCGACCCCGGAGGTTACCCTCCGATAAATTGGAGGCCGCTAAGGCGGAGATTAATAATCTGCTCGCCCAGGGTATCTGCCAACCATCGAGCAGTCCCTGGGCCAGTCCTCTGCATATGGTGCGCAAGAAAAATGGGGACTGGAGACTATGTGGTGACTACCGTCGACTTAACAACGTAACTGTACCTGACAAATACCCCATTCCACACATTCACGACTTTACATACAGACTCGACGGTACCACAGTTTTTCTCAACATTAGATTTAACGAGGGCTTACCACCAGATACCGATCGCACCAGAAGACCGTCCTAAAACAGCTATTATTACACCTTTCGGTCTTTTTGAATTTAACGTCATGACATTTGGTATCAAAAACGCCGCACAGACCTTCCAGAGATTTATGGATGTAGTCCTCCGAGGTTTAAATTTCGTTTTCTGTTACATCGACGATATTCTTATTGCCTCCGCTAACGAAACGGAGCACAAATACCATCTTCGGCAAGTCCTTCAACGTCTAAAGCAGCACGGCATATCAATTAATACCGATAAATGCAATTTAAATTCTCGTTCGGTGCAGTACCTGGGGTACCTTATAGATTCAGAGGGAGCCAGGCCTGTACCGGAGAAAGTTAATGTAATCAGGAACTATTCATTGCCCAGGACCGTTGCGGGCCTACGTAGATTTTTAGGTATTATAAATTTTTACCGCCGGTTCCTGAGCAACGCAGCCGCCGTACAAGCTCCTTTACACAAATATTTAAAAGGCGCCAAAAAGCGTTATTGTGTGGACGCCCGAGGCCGAAGATGCCTTTTGTAAGTGCAAAGATTCGTTAGCGGACGCTACGTTGCTGGTGCATCCGCGAGATAACGCACCGTTGAATTTAGTTACCGACGCTTCTGATTCGGTAATGGGAGCAGTGTTGCAGCAGAATGTAAACGGAACATGGAAACCATTGGCATTCTTTTCAAAGAAATTCACTCCAACTGAGACTCGATACAGTACATACGACAGGGAAGTGACTGCTATTTTTCGGGCCATTAAATATTTTAAACATTACTGTAGGAAGTTAAGCCGTTAAGGTTCGGACGATACGGCAGTTAGAAACATACAAACATATGCAAAAAACTACCTGTTGGTAGGGCTGCCGATCAGCTGTCGATCATCCAGCATAAACAAGTGACAGGTGAACGACCGAGAGAGTGAGTGAAAGAGAGTGCGAATGAAAATAAGAGTGAGAGCGGTGTATTAGGGGCAATAGCCGAGAAATCTGTGTATGTGAGAATGTGAGTGAGTGATGTGGATATCTAGGAAGGATGTGTGACGAAAAGGACAGTCTTTTGTGAGAATTGAGAGTTTGCGAGAGTAAAGAGAGAAACATTGCAAGATTAACTTTAAGCTTATAATTAAATTGCCATTATACAAAACCTTGTTCGATTCATTTACTATCCCACATTACCTTGACGGACGCGAATTCACAATACAGACGGGCCATAAACCGCTTACTTTCGCGTTCGACCAGAAATCAGATATGGCTTCACCTCGACAGTTACGTCAACTTGACTATATCGGACAGTTTTCGGCGAACATAGTACATATTTCCGGATCCGAGAACGAGGTGGCTGATGCTTTATCACGGCTAGACATGATCAATATGCCAGTCGTGGTAAGCACAGACGAGATAGCCCAAGAGCAAGCAATAGACCCTGAATTACAAGATATACTGAACAGCAGCACTGCCCTAAATTTAAAACAACTTCGCCTTGATGAATCCGAAGCTGTCATTTATTGTGATATTTCCACTAGTAACATTAGACCTTATATCCCAGCAACACTAAGAAGACGTATATTTAACACCGTCCATAATATGCCATAATAACGCGTGAAAGCCGCTATCTATAGCCAAATTTCAATTGGAATTAATCCGACAAATACTACAAAAATATCATATGAACATTACCAATCATGATCAAAGAGGGAATAACAATCCATTACGGCTAATAGAACGGCATTTTCCTTCATTATATGAACCACACAGAAAAAACCGAAAAAGAAGGTGCGTCGTCTGCAGGGCAAACGACAAAAGATGCAAGTCTCGATACGAATGTAAGGATTGTAATGTTGGTCTCTGCGTGGAGCCCTGCTTTAGAATTTATCATGCTGACTTATATTACTAAGAATTATTGTATAATGTGATATTTAACTACCCTAAGTGTATTTTTATTTATAATAATAGTAAAATTTGTAAATATGTAAATATACTCATTTTTGTTTTTCTATATAATATGACGAAACAGTTGTTACATAACTCTTAAAAAAGTATATATACAAGACAACTCCAAAGTGTCATTGAAGGACTTAAGTGCGAACATCGAAGACTACCGATGCGCAATGTGCACACTGCGCGGCGCGTTGCTCCGTTCAATGACGCTACTCCCGCGGAACGGACTGCCGTAGCGAAAGGGTTAAAAATTAAATTTATTGCTTTGTTGTCTAATACATATTAAAATTTGTCTTTTTCCTGCTAATTACAGCTTTGTAGTATTGAAAAAATGTAAGGCATTCGTCTTAAACAACTTTTTTTAATCTTTAAAAATTGCCGTGACACGGAATGTGTTAAGGGGTGAAATCACCCCTAGAAAGTGAAATTCAGCTTGAACAAAAAATAGGTATGTATTATGGATGATTTACTCTAATTGTACACAAAATTTCATATTTTTTTGAATTTCCGGGTTCGCAAATTTCTCTTCTTAGTTGGTTCTGTAAATATAATGTTCGCGAACAGCAGTGTGGACACTTCCGCGAACAGCGAACACTGTTCCCTCGGGAAGCGGTACACCAAAGGAATTGTTCGCGAGCTCGAAGCGTGTCTGAACGCGTTCGTAACACAATTTTATGGAACTTGACTAGCTCTCAATTGTCATCAGTTTCTACCAAGCATTCGAATGGAGTGGATGATGCATGATGAACAGCATGATGGAGTGGATTGATTCAAAAATCGAAATACTAATAGAATTATATCGCGATAGTCCATGTTTGTGGAACGCGAAAAATATTGTGAAAGCGAAACTGGCAAATCGACGTAACAACGCGTCGAAACGGTTAAACGGCAACTCCGCGGCGTTCTTCAACTGTTTGCTGCGCGCCTGGTGTCGTCTCGCGAGACAAACGGACATTCGGATTTTGGCTTCCAGACAGATCAGTCAACCGTACAGCAACATTTTTTATGTTAAAAAAGGTACATTTCAGAAAGAGGTTTGGGCGATATCGCGCATAGCGACGCCCCTGGATTCGCGACCTCTGATTTGTACATGATTAAACGCAACGATAATCGGGTAACATTTAACGGCGGATTCGATAAACATCGACGTGGCCTTGGCTTTTGTCGCTCGAGGACATCGAGTCGTAGGGCAGAAAAAAGATGTTTAACGAATCTCTAACGCCCGTGGCTCGTCAAATTCGAAATTGCGACTAACGTTTCGAGAAAGGGCATTTCTGTATTGCGAGGGAGAGAGAAAGAAATAATTCGTCCGCGAGGTATTTAATACCGTGTGCATGCGGACGAAAAGAGATTCTGTTTTAAGAGTACGCCTCGCGAAGAGAAGTTTACGACGCATTTTTCGTCAGAAGTAAAACGGAAAGAGTCACGGAGTGAAGTTTGTCCGGTCGGAAGGTTCGTTAATATTACGATTTTCGTAGTTACGTGCATCGGTCTCACGTGAGGGAGATTCTACAATTGGACGTGGCTTTCTCCAATTCTAGATTCATGCATTCTGCACCCGCAGCTCCGTGACGTCGGTAAACAAACATGAGTTGCTTATGGTTCACTGACAAAATCACACTTGAATTCCTCTGGACAAGAGGAAAGAACGGTCGACGATCTCCGAGTTTCGGAGCTCGACGGAGACGGTAATAATCACCTATTGCTGCCCCGTGTATCCCTAATGTCCTTATTCGTGAAGCATTAAGGGGATGCACGTCACAGGATAGGGTACGTCTTTCTTTAAAACCTGCCTACCAGCAGCAGGTGTATTCTAGGGGAGGATACTAGTTCCTATTCCTGTTGCATTAAAGTGAATCTGGCGACGCCCATTCACGCACGAGGATCTAGTAAAAGCCATAAAATACGCTCAATCTGTACACGATTGAGCTACGGTCGTTCCTTCAAAACTGCAATGGCTATGATGCTATTTAGCTACGCCTGTCGCAGTGTAGGCCCGGCGGTGCATGCATCCATAATGTAGAAACATCGCAGAGTAGCCCCAGCCGCTCTGCGAATGTAATACTGGAGGCGCTCTGCAGTTTCTGCAGGTCCATGTCCCTGGCCAACATGGGACTACGCATTGCATGTGTATTTGCAACACACACGCAAGGGGAACGAACGGAAAGAAGACGTTGTGTGTATTACGATAGAATCGTCTATATGTTAGGCGAGTCGAATACACACACAAGAGAGTAGATCTTCGGTATTTACCGAGACGTGGTCTAAACACACAGACACGTCGGATCTATATGTGTTGAAGCATTGCGATGCTCAACACTTAATCTCTTAACAGGATTAATTACCGACGTAAAATGTCTTCGCGACACGACTTATCGCCGTGCAATAAGCCGACGAAACGGACTTGAACATAATAAATATTTACATCAAAATCTAATATAGTCCACAATTGTTCCCAGGTGATGTACCTGGCCAAAGCTGAACGCGCCGGACCTCTAGGGCGACGACCAAAGGCCAGGCGTTTCAAGAAGCTATAAATTAAATATTGAAATATCTTTCATTTCTAACCACTGTAAATATAAATAAACGGTGTTCCTAACTGGAACACCGAAGTAAAAACAGCTCGGCGTTGACAAATTCTTAATCCTTTATCGATCCCACTCTCCCTCTCCCGGCTATTCGAAGACTGGGAAAATTATTATTTTTAAATATAAATTTTCTCAGTCGGATTTCGAACAATTTTGGTTGTCAAATATTGGGAATAAAGAGTATCATTTCTAATTATTGGGTTGTTTTGTTACAGTTATTTCTATTAATTAATTTGTTTTTCTACAATTTAATATAAATTAAAAAATAGAAGAATGGATGCGTGGGTGAAAATAGCGTCCACAATAAAGTGTGATGTTAGTGAAGTTGAAAAAAAAAATAAAACTTATTCTGTCTCAGTTTTGAAGGGAAAAACAAAAAATTGAAAAAAGGGAGAAATCCGGGGCTTCTACAGAAAATTTGTACAAAAGTACTTGGATTCATTACAAAAGTTTACACTTTTTATTTGATAAAAATGAACCAATAAATACAATGGACACTTATACATATCAGGTAAGTAAAAGTTTCTATTATTACAGTGATAGAAGGAAAATATAGATAACAATTTTATTTCCTACTGTCTATAATGTTATATTTATAACATGTTTAATAAGACCATTCAATAATTTCATCACTTATACATAACTACACCGAAAAATGAAGAAGACATTGATATTGATAAAGAAAAAAGCACTCAAAGCATAGAGGATTCTACCGAAAAAATAATCGATAAGGAAGAACTAATATTTCGTCAACCAAAAAAATGTAACAAAAGAAAAGTAAGGACAGAATACGCAAAAGAGATAAAAATAAAGGGAAAAAACGGAAGCGTCAAAAGATGCAGAACCCTGCTACACACCTTTTACACGGCAAACTTTATAACATCTGAACTCGCCAGGCAATTACAACTACCGAGGAGACGGTGTTACATACCTGTCGCAGGCCTAAACGCCTCAAGTACAATGTGTACGCACGTGACCACGGCCATCATCCAATTACATACTAATGTAACAAAAACACTAACCTTCTATCTCATAGCTACGATATCATCGCGCATACCACAACAACCAATCAATTGCAACCTCATACAAATTCCACACAACATCAAACTCGCCGATCCAGAATCCCGCAAACCAGTTCCAGTGCAAATGCTTCTTGAAACCGGAGCAACGTTGTCCAGGCTCAGCATCGGACAAATCAATTTATCACCTACAACCGATCTAATACTATAAAAAACTCTCCTGGGTTGAATCATTGGAGGAAGCATCACCAACGTGAATAACGAATCCATGCAACACCCACAAGCTTATTATACTGCAACAATACAGGACGATCTGGAGAAATTCTGGAAACTTGAGGAAGGTAACAGCATACCTGCTTTTTACCAAAGAAGAAGCGGCCGAGCAGCACTTCAAGGATCATGTCGAACGAATGGAAAACGACAGGTACGTGGTAGCCCTACCATTTAACGCCAATGTCAAGCAATTAGGCGAGTCGAAACAGGTAGCACTCAAACGCTACCACGCGTTAGAAAGGAAATTCAAACCGGACACGATCCTCCAAGGGCATTACGCGGAAATCATTCAAGAATACATACACCTGGGACACCTATCAATAGACGACGACGACCGACCCAATTTCTACCTGCCTCACCAAGCAGTCATCAAGGAGAGTAGCCAAACCACAAAGGTAAGGGTCGCGTTTGATGCATCAGCAAGCTCTACCAGTGAGATTTCATTAAACGATACCCTGATGGTGGGTCCTCCCATTCAAGACGACTTACTCTCTTTGGTGCTCCGATTCTGACTACACAATTTCGTATTGACTGGAGACATCGAAAAGATATACCGTTAATTCCTTGTGCGAGAAGATGATCGCCGATACCAACGAATTTTTTGGAAAACACCCGACGGTGAAATCAAGACCTACTATTTGAACACCGTTACCTTCGGCTTATTCGCAGCTCCACATCGGCGACGTTTTACTGTGCAAACATGCGGTCGTGAAAATAATAAAGCAGGATCTGTAGGTGGACGACTTAATTACAGGTGCAAGAACTAAGGAAGAAGCAATCCGAATGAGAGATGAGATAATCCAATTGTTGCAGCTTGGTGGTATTCACATGAGGCAGAGTAAGCCTCCAACGACCGCTCCCTATTAGAGAGACTGCCAGAAAATACACTCAACATATCACTTCAAGAAGATCACACATTGAAGACATTGGACGTACAGTTACTCACTTTAATATTCGGACACTATAATACTTTTAAGTATAATGCTTTATATCTTCCTGAATTATTAAGATATTTATTCACTAGTTTTTTACCATGTTAACTTATTTATTATAGACAACAGAAGCATAAAAAATTATTTTGTAATTGCAACATGTCATTACGTAATGAAGAATAAACAAAACGATGTCTATTTTACGCGTTACAAAAATATTCGGACACAATAAGCGATTAATTCTAAGAAGCGATCTAATCCGATGTTTACGTCTAAAATGTAAACATAACAGTAGCGTTATTGTCTTCCGTTAGTCTAAGTCAGTCTAGGTCAGGAAATTGAGCAATAAACATCAAATACTGAAAATGCCACGAAGAGGAAGAAACACAAGTTTCGATAAACGGCAACTCGTAATATTTAATTACGAAAAAGGCAAAAGCTATCGTCAAATAGCAAATTTATTGGACATGAAGAAAAGTACTGTAGCAGATATTGTTACACGGTACAAAAAAGAAGATTGCATTGAATTGAAACCTCAAAAAGGACGTCCACGCCTTCTCGATTCCAGAGATAGGAGGATAATTATAAGGAAAATTAAGGAAAATCCACAATTAAGTGCACCGCAATTAACGTCGGAATTATACCAGGAAACTGGAAAAAATGCAAACCCACAGACTGTTCGACGGGCACTTAAAGAAAGTGGTTACAATGGACAACTTGCACGAAGGAAGCCGTATGTGAATAAAATAAACAGGAGAAAGCGATTAAACTTCGCAAAAGAATATCTTTCAAAGGAAGAAGAATGGTGGCTGGACGTAATTTTTGCTGATGAGAGTAAATACAACGTTTTTGGTTCAGATGGAAGGGGTATAGTGTGGAGGAGAATCAACGAAGAATGGAAACCAAAAAATCTAAGACCAACCGTAAAGCACGGAGCAGGAAGTGTGATAGTGTGGGGCTGCATATCAAGCGTTGGGGTTGGCGAATTAGTGTTTATTGACGAAATCCTAGATAAAAATAAATATTTAGAAATTCTGAAGAAAAATTTATTAAAAAGTGCTGAGAAAATGGGAATCCGCAATCATTTTAAGTTTTATCAAGACAACGACCCTAAGCACAAATCGCGAATTGTGCAGGAGTACTTATTATATAATTGTCCAAAAGTGCTGCATCCACCTCCCCAGTCTCCAGATCTTAACCCCATCGAGAATTTGTGGGATGAATTAGAGCGAAAGATACGGAATACCCAAATACACTCAAAAACAGAATTAAAAATTCGACTACAAGAAGAATGGAACAATATTAATAGTGAATATTTAGAAAAAATCATTTCAAACATGCCTAAGCGCTTAAGACAAGTTATTCATCATAAGGGATATCCAACAAAATACTGAATTTTTGTTTAATCTTAGGTAAAATGTATGTACATAATGTAAATTTTTGTAGTGTCCGAATATTTTTGTAACGCGTAAAATAGACATCGTTTGTTTATCCTTCATTACGTAATGACATGTTGCAATTACAAAATAATTTTTTATGTTTCTGTTGTCTATAATAAATAAGTTAACATGGTAAAAAGCTAGTGAATAAATATTTTAATAATTCAGGAAGATATAAAGCATTATACTTAAAAGTATTATAGTGTCCGAATATTAAAGTGAGTAACTGTATATTACATAAAAAAAAAACTCCTACAACACCTAACAGCAATAGGATTACAACCACAACAATAGTCAGAAAGGTCCTCCAATAAGGAACAGGCATCGCCCCAAAAACATTCATGCAGGATTTACAAATACTACAATTGCCAACATACATGCACTCACACATCCAAGGTGTAGTGACCCTTAACACAGCGACAATAGTGGGAAAATTCCCACAATGGGAATACCGGCATAGAACACCGTTCATGCTGGCCGCAAATCAGAGGGAAAGTCCTCTGAGAGTTCATTAGGATAATACTAATGAGTTTCCCTCCTGTCTGACGTCCGAGCTCTAACACCCAGCCATGTAGGAAACAGTAACACCAAATCTGATCTATTTGGTGACTGCGCACACAATACAATATACACAAAATAGGGCACTCACTTTAGAATATTGTAGGCGTTCTTTGATGCGGCACCACAAAAGACAGTGTGGTGCCGAAAGATAATGCGGTGCCGAAAGGGAAGCGCGGCGCCGAAAACATAACACGGTGCCGAAAAGAAGGAATCGGCAATTGTCCGAAATCTGGCTTCCTCGATGCCCCGTGGCGGGTGAGAACAGTCTTGATTAGTGCACGTAGGGGTACGGTCGTGGAGTTTAGAATAAAGTGCTTTTATGTTCCGGTACTGTTATTTAGTTTTACCCGACGTACATCCCTTCAATATACAAACCATAAACTATCTAATGATCTAAGAATTGGTAATTAATGGGTTCTTCATGCGATCCAAAACATTTGGTAGCGGATTGTAGTTTTATCGGTGGATACATGTTTCAAAGTTATAGAAAACACGTGGTCGTAACACAAAGAATCTACAAATATGGAAGATAGCAGTTCGATTAGGAGAATAGAGCCTCTAATAGGAAAAAATTACCACGTATAGGCATTAAAAGTGAGTTCAATATTAAAAGCAAAAAAGTTATATCAAGAGGTAAGTAATAGAAAATGAAGAACCACCGAGGGCGGAAGACCCCAACAGTAAAACAACATGGAAAATAAAAAATGACGAGGTATTTGGAATAATTATAACTAGCTTGTCGGATGGACAAGCGGGCTAGTTCCTCACTGAAGATAATGCGAACCGAGTGTGGAATCGGCTAAGGAGAATGCACGAGGGTGATGTGCAAAATAAAAGGATAGATACGGGCCTGGAATTAACAAATATAAAAATGAACGAAACAGAGTCTGTAATGAATTACATTACAAGAGCAAACAACATTGCATCAAGAAGTGCAGCTCTTGGATATGTCATCGAATAAAGGGAAATATTCTATTACGTAATGAAGGGATTACACCAAAAAATGGAAAAGGTAGCTGCTGTCTTGAGAACACAGAGAAATTTAAGTATAGATGAGATAAAACGCACTAGAAGAAGAAGAACAGAGAATAAATAACACAAATATGAGATTACAGCAAAGCACAGAGAATGTCTACAAAGCAACTCGTTTCAAGAGACAAACTATAGTGGCTGCTACACTTGTGAACGAATAAACCATAAAACAAAAGATTGTTTTTTTAATAAGGATACAAGAACAAGCGACAGTTTACAAGGTCGACGAGGGAGATATTTGAGATGGCTGGAATGAAGAAAGATTTACTTTGTTTCGACCTCTTTTCCGGACTGGGACAATGGTGTAGTCAATGCACACGTGTAAGAACGACGAAAAGGCGACCTTCAAGACACAATCAGTTAGAAAAAAACCACAATTTTGTTTTTGAAAGTATGTATTCTCCATAAGACTGAAAAAATCTAAAAGAGAAGATAGTGATACATCGAATGAATTATTTTTATCATCCAAACGTCGACATTACCGAGTATTACGGCTGTCATTATTAGAAGATGATAATTCATTAGACCAGGTAACGGAGCTTGACTACAACAGTTCTGAAATAAGTGTGAACGAAATCAGTGATCAAAATGAATAATTTGATCCAAAAGGCAATCAGTCAAATATTGTGCCTTTTACGTGTTTACGGTGTCAAAAAAAATTAATGAGAAAATGCAGAATTATAGAAAAGTCGAAGATTTTTATGCACCTTTTTGTCATTGACGAAATGTTTGAACAAATCAGTGAGCAAACAAATCTTTATGCTGTTCAATTCAAGATCGGGTTTAAGCAATCAGGTAAACGGACGTCAACTAACAAAAATGAGATAAAGCGTTTATTTGGATTGATCATATGGAAGGGAATGGTGAAGCTCCCATCCTTATGTCTATATCTATATTGGGTTCGGAATCTATTGTTTCGGGTTCAAACATTCCCGCAAAAGGTAATGAGCAGGGATCGATTGGAAACTCTCATGATAATGTTACATTTCGCAAATAATAGAGTAGTTGACAAACGTGATCATTTATCAAAAATTAAATTTATCATAGACGAATTGAATAAAAATTTTCAAACATATTATGATTCAACCGAGGTAGTATGCATTGACGAGTCACTAATCCCATTCCGAGGACGAATTATATTCAGGTAACATTTGAAACAAAAAAAAATAAAATGTTTAAACTGTACTATAGGCGTGGATATTCATACAATTTCCGTATTAACACCGGAAAAGCACTTGGTAAGAAAAATACAGCACCTTCAAACATTGTAATATCCTTATTTGACACTATATTTCCTAAAGACCACATATTATGCACTGATAAATGGTACACGATGATCGATTTGGCATATAAGCTATTTACATTAGAAGCCACTTTTTTAATTACTTTCAACATTGAAATTCATGTTATAAAAAAACGCAGTTTTCCTAAACAAATATAGTGAGTGACTTTCAAAAGAAATCATACTCCCAGAAGAAATGGTGCAATATTTTCCCGGAACTTCATCAAGAAGAAGACGTAAATCAAACAGCTTTCTGTGGTGATATGGTTATCATAGAATATGGGCTATGAGATAGAATGTTTGTAGAAAGGATGTTGTGGAATCGATATAGTGAAGTGTGATCTATGTGATTTGTAAATGCATGGTATGGATAGACAGTAGCGATAAAAGGACAGTCAGTGTGGCCGTTGGCGAAGTTGATAATGAAGAAATCTATACAGGAGCAACGACGCCATATTTTAATTTTCTTCTTATATACGGAACTAATATGTTCTGTTAAATAGCGCACAGGACAAGATCGAGTAAAGTGGTTCAGTATTGTACAAAATAATAAAGCGTGGTTTATATAATGATTGTTTAAAATTGGCGCGCTACATATGTCGTAAATCGGCCGATGCACGTTGTTTCGTTATGGGGCGCCAGAGTGGAACAGTTTAAAAAAACAAATGACTAGTGTTCGTAGTTCCGCAGTGAGCGTTGCATGTGCAGTAAAGATGTAGTTTAGAATAAGATAATAAAGTATAATTAATAATGTATAAATGTGATAAACAATTATTTCAATAATACCAACAGTTATATTTCGTCGTGTTTTAGTGTTAATAGCTGTTATTTAAATAAATTGTATTTATTAGTATTACGCATTTACTTACACTTTGAAGAATATTGCAAAACCGTAAAACGCAGAAAAACCGAAGAACTTTCCACGACTTCATTCTTCTACAGAAATTGTGTATGCAGTTAGAATGAAACTGAGAGAAGAAGAACAGGAGTCAACTGTCAAAATATTAAAAGAATACACCATATCGTCACCTGATACTCTTAATAAACCGTGAAAATCTGAAGCTCTGCAATCAAAAATGTCATCCGAAGAAGCGTTATCTCTTACAGTAACCTTAAATTTATCGAAAGAGGCATACAAAACACTACGTTTGTCAGCTAATATTCATGTACACCAATTATATCCATCATATGATAACGTTTTAAAAGCACAAGCAATTATATCTAGAAGGAATAAGTATAACCGAACAAAAATGTGAAGTGCCATTACAGAATTTATTGAACAAGACGTGCGAAAGTATAATAAATACAATTAAATCATTTGATAGTAAAAGTGAATGATGCATTAATCTTAGTTTGCAAATGGGGTTTTTATGGCAGTTTCAGGTTTTCACCGTATAAACAAAAAGTGAATATAGATAATTTTATAAATGGAAGCCTTTTTATTACTTCTATTGTTCCGCTTCGATTAATAGATAATAGTAGTAATGAAATTATATGAAAAAATTCCACGTCATCATCCACGCGTTCCTGCAGAACGATTAGAATGCAGTAGCTCTAAGAAACAGATGATATATTCAAACAAGAAAAACAATATATGTTCCGTCTGATACGGAACACAATTCATTAAAAATTCTCAAAGATTGGTTTATGACATGGAAGTGCCAAAACGAGGCACTTCAGAGATTAACTTTTCCGATTTTTTTTAGCTGTTTTACAACCTACAATTTTACCATCGCGACAATAGATTTATTTTTCGGATTTCTTAATTTCAATGCAATAGCCGGAAATTTCTTGTTCGTCCGTCCCAACAACTCGAGGACTTGTCATAAACCCGGAGTTTCCAAAGGGTTGGCCAGCAACACATGTTTAACGGTGCTTGCCAACGAAAGCCAACCTGAAGGAAACTCCGTGACCTTGTCAACCAAGCTAATAAGGTTGCTCATCGATAATACTGTGAGTCCAGCTGATAGTTTGCCGAACCGTCAGACTCCGATAACCCTGACTCTCGTCACCAGTCCTTACATACGAATATCGAGAATATGTAAGTAAAATTGCAAACAAAGCTAACAACACATCCGATTACTGGGTCCGATTACTGGGTCCCAATTCTCTGACGGGACGATCCTATTTAGAGGGGATGTAAATGAGAAAGCCACGGGCTTGCAGCACCACTACATCGACAGGCCCGTGGGGATAAATGTATCACAGTTGAAACCCCGCAGGATTCGAGATGTGGGAACGGGAAATGTGGAGCTGGAGAAAGAGATAGAAGCTCTCAGGATGGCATGTACGACAGAGAACCGAATCAACCGGAATCACGAGGATGCCGGCGAGTTCGGATGGGAAAAAGACGGCATGAGGAGAATAGGAGAGGAGAAAGGGAGGGATCCACCTCTTCTATCCGAGAAAGAACAGGAGAGAGGGAAGAAAGTCACAGAGTCCGTAGAACGTGCCCCTACGAGGCCGGAAGTTCTCGAAGAGCATGGCAAGAAGGAGGACCAAGCTGCCCTTGTGGCAGCGAGGCGCTAATGCATTTGGATTATGATGAGTGACGGCAACGATTTCCAGGGCATTGAATGTAAATATACCGTTTTCGGACGTTACAAAAATATTCGAACGCGTAGACAAGAACAGTATTTCTAGCGTATAAAATGTAAACATTACACTTTAGTAGATTCCGAGACGACGTGTAGTTTATGAAGGTTTCGTAGAGTATAATATTTTATAATTATTCTAATCATGAACGTGAAAAAGACAGAAACCAGTAAATGTGAACGTGAGTTAATATTGAAGTTCCATAATGAAAATAAATCTTATCTTGAAATTTCCAAATTATTAAATCGAAGTAAATCTATTGTACATTATATAATAAAAAAGTCAGAAATTGAGGGAAATATTACTAACAAAAAGCGTACACGACGTTCAAAGAAGTTAACGTCCAGAGAGGAGATAATGATTATACATGAAATTAAGAAAAATTTAAGCACATCTCCACCCAAACTTTCAGCGATTGTTGCAAATAGTTTCCAAAAAGATGTACATCCCGAACTATGTCGCAGGGTTTTGCGGAGTAATGATTTCCATGGAAGAATACCTCGGAAAAGACCATGCATCAGTAAAATTAATAGAAAGAAAAGATTACTGTTTGCAAAAATATGCATCGACAAAGATATTTCGTTTTGGAATAGTTATTTTCTCGGATTAAAGTAAATTTAACATTTTCAGTTCGAATGGGCAGCATTATGCGCGGAGAAAGTATAATACAGCATTGCAAACGTAGAATATGATTCCAACTGTGAAACACAGAGGTGGCACATCATATCATACATCAGTATGAGGGTGTATGGCGGCAAATAAAACGGGAAATCTTGTTTTTATTGAAGGAATATTAAATAAGTACAAATATCTGAATATTCTAAAAGAAAATTTGGAATAGAGCTCAATTAAATTGAACCTAGTGGGCGATTTTTATTTTCAACAGGATAACGATCCTAAATATACAACTTTGATTGTAAAGGAATGGATTGTACATGATATTCCGCATACACTACAAACTCCGCCTCAGAGCTCTGACATAAACCCCATAGAACATTTACGGATCGAAATTGGGAGAAAACTTAGAAATTATAACATAATATCCAAGGAAATGTTAAAAAATAAAATAACACAAATATGGAATTCCACTGAGAAAAAGACAACAGAAAAACTTGTACACCGTATGGAAAACCGGCTGACACACGTTATTAATGCCTTATTTAAGGCTTTATTGTCTAAGACAATTTAAGACTTATTCGTACATTCGAATACTTTTGTGACGTCCGAAAATGATATGATTACACTCAATACCTTGTAAATTCTGTATGTTTTGTCAGATTTGTTTGCAATTTTACTTACACGTTCTAGAGACTCCTATGTAACTTTACTCACGATCTTACTTTGAAAACTTAAACCTGACATGAGTATTTTATTTGTTAACGATGTAGATTGGAAGCGTTCGAATACTTTTGTGAGCTACTGTATATGGCGAAGGTACCCAAATTCTAAACAAAATTGGGAATGTTTCGAATGCGGCTTGACATACTAGCAGATCGATAGCTGCCCACGGCAAGCCGAGAATCAACCAGGAGCAAGCATCAGGGCCAAGAAACCGGACGCGACGACTTCGACGAACGTGGTACATACCACTACGCATCCAGCACCATATATTGTACAGTTGCGGTATGGTTTAGTCGATTCGCATGCCCATAAATCTGAGCACGCGTTGTCGGCGATGTGTGACTCGGGATCGCAAATTAGCATAATTAAAAGTAATTTTGTACCACCCGATGCGCGTGTTAGCGCAGAATCGTTCAAGGCATCTGTGAGGTAAGACGACTCATAGAATGCGATGCATGAAGCATTTTCTAGACTGCTGTCAACGAGGGGACGATTTATATTGTAAAAAAAAAGAACAGAAATAAATGTAACGTTGAAGGGGTCAAACGTGTTGTTTTACTCTTTGAGTTTTATCTTAATTTTAATACGCGTTTACCAATCATAGAGACAGGGGAGGAATTTTGTGGAATAAATGGATCGCGATTAGAAATATTAGGAAACTTTTGTCACCCCATCAAAATTAAAGGGATTGTGGTCAAAATAAAATTTTATATCGTACTGGACGATACAATGGCATTCATGGCTATATTAGGACGAAATTTCGCGTCGCACCCGTCGATAAGGATTATGTGGGACGGGAAGTTAATCATTATGGAAAGGGGTTCGGAATCGGTACCGTGCGACACGACAAATAATGAATATCGATCGCGTAAACGAAGCTAGTACAAGGACGAACTGCAAATGAATTCGGCGCTAGAAAATAATGTAATCGAGGAAATTAGGAGCACGTATGAATTAGATTATATGAGAACGAAAGAAACCAGTACATACGATATAGATTTCGAGATGAAAATTGTCCAGAAGCATGACCAACTAATTAGTTTTAGACTCAGAAGACTTTCCTTCGCGAACAAAGAAATTTTGCAAGTTATTTTTAACGATCTATTACAAAGAGGAATTATTCGTCTGAGCGAGTCATCGTACGCGAGTCCAATAGTGCTGGTGCGGAAAAAGAATGGCGAGACGCGGCTTTGTGTTGATTTCCGGGAATTAAACAAAATTACGATCAAAGATAATTTTCCAAGCCAGCTAATAGACGATAACATCGATCAATTAAAGGATAAAAGATTTTTCACAACACTCGATTTGAAAGTTGGTTATTCTAACGTACGAATGGCCCGGAACTCGATGCAATACACCGCCTTTGTAACTCCTCTCAGACAATTTGAATTTTTACGTTATCCATTTGAGCTAACGAATGTCCCGAAAGTATATCACAGATTCATCCGAAAAATTTTTGCCAATTTAATTAGGGAAGGATTCTGGAGCAATAGTGGTGTTAGACCCTTGCGCTGCATACGCGGCCAAGGTCTCTCAACGGGGAGAGCATATTCCGTCCCACAAAACAACAGCGGGAAGTTTCCATTGGGACATTTACGACATGAGCGTGCCAGTAGTGCTATTTTTGAGGACTAAGACATTTTAGCCTTTTCTTTACCTTTTTCGTCGAACTTTCATAACGTCCACTGAGGGACAATAGCTTTAATTTCTAAGTCAACCGTGGTTCCTCAATAGCAAAGAGCATGTCGTAAACAAGGGACTTTCAGTAGGCCCGGCGCCCAGCCGACACCCGCACTTGAGAGGCACATGGGCCTAGAGGAATTTCCCCTTTGTTGCCTAAATTCGGGAAACTTCCCGCTCCGAGTGGCTCACCCCACCCTCGTTCTCGAAACGCGTGCTAAGGGCACAAGAACGGGGGTTGGTGGCACTCAGGGCGTACGGCTGATTGGAGTTTTGACTTTTTGGCTCTAACCAATTAGCGTATCGCCTTGAGGTATGGAGGAGTGACCAGTCGAACTCCTCCATATAAAACTGAGCCACTTCGGCGCCGGGAGAGATAATAAGAACATAATCAAATAGTAAGAACATAGTCAAATAGCAAGATACATAGTCTAATAGTCAAATAGCAAGATACATAGTCTAATAGTCAAATAGCAAGATACATAGTCTAATAGTCAAATAGCAAGATACATAGTCACATAGTCTCATAGTATCGGAGTCTTATAATTTGAACTTGTTAGTCGGCACACCACGTGCAAGCTCACCCGGAACTCGAGCGATTTTACACATCGGTAACAATCGTGGAGTCCCAAACAAGTGGAAACCCTTATGAAGCCGCATCTAGGAAAGAGCAATACCCTTTATGTGGATAACTGGTATGCGAGTCCCGCTTTGTTTAAGTTTTTACATAATAATGGCACAAACGCGTGCGGGACAGTAATAAAAAGGAGAAAAGGAATGCCCAAAATCAACAAACGATTAAAAAAGGGGGGGGCAGCATTTAGATCATCCGATAACTTGTTAGTTTTAAAATGGATGGATAAGAAAGAAGTATATATACTTTCTACAATGCATACAGCAGAATTTAAAACGATAATCAGGCATGGAGGAAAAGAAGTTATCCAGAAACCTGTATGCGTATTAGACTATAATAATTGAATGGCTGCAGTGGATAAAGCCGATATGGTCATAAGTACTGTGAACTCAACACGGAAATCTTCAAAATGGTACCGGAAATTTTTCTTCCATTTGATCGACATTTGCGTGTGAAACACTTATTGTCTGTACAAGCATAAGATGAAACGACCGATATCTATGGCAAGATTTCAATTGCAACTAATTAGGGAGGTACTGGTAAAGTACCATGAAAGTATAAGTCATCCACATCGAACAGGCAATAATTATCCATTGAGATGAATAAATCAACATTTTTCGTCGGTATATAAATCGGTAGGGAAAAAACCAAGACGAAGGTGTGTCATTTACCATGCGAACGACAAAAGAAGCGAAACTGTGTATGAATGTAAAAACTGTAATATGGGATTATGTGTCGACCCTTGCTTTAAAATTTATCACTGTAAATTACATGATTGAGAATTTTAATTTGTTATTGTAAAGTGTAATTTTTAATTTTTAAATATATTTTTAATGATAATAATTGCAAAACCTCCAAATATATTGTTGTATAACACATGAAGAATCGCACGATCCGGAGAATGACGAAGCTGCACCGAAATATGTAAGTTCGAATACCAGTTTACCTAAGCGCAACATGCACACTTTTCGGCGCAGTGATCCGTTCAGTGCCGCTGCTGTGGTGGCCCGTTCAGCGGTTCACACCGACGGAGCACACTGCCGTAGCGAAAGGGTTAAATGTTTAGTGTATTACATTGCTCTCTCACTACGGTGATTTCCCAAAGTAGTTACATCACGTTGTGTCGATTCAAGCCAACTACGGTTCAGTGCGACTTGATTCATCGACATATACTACTAGATATCTCAAACTTGAGACACGGAAGATTACGATCTCCTTTGGAATCCTGATACACGGAATTTCCCCGTCACACCTCGGTAGTTAATTATCGAGTGCCGCGGAACGCGAAGCAGGTGCTTCAATTTGTGTCATTGGCAAGTTTCTTTCGGTGCTTCATTCAAGAGTTCTCGATAATCGTAAAACCATTGTACAATTTGGTAAGAAAAAGGGTACAATTCAAGTTCGGGACCATAGAAAATGAAGCCTTCGAAACATTGAAGAAATCGATTTGACTGGTGAGGAAGATAATGTCTTTTCAGACGACACATCAACGGACCCTATGCCTAAAATGAGTCGTCGGGACATTAAGGAGGAAGAACAAACGAGCACGGTGAGTTTTAACACCGAGAATGGTGGTGTCGGTCACGCTTGAGGCTCTGGCGCACATCGCTGAAATGGTGGGGTCGCAGGCCGAAGTTGAGGCAAATTATTTAAATAGGATTAAAGGGGTTAACCCGTCAATCAAGGAGGTAGGGCTAAAAATGAAAACGGATATGGACAAGGCCCTTTAGCTCGTTAGGGCCGCCTCAACGTTATACAAGGTTGAGAAAATAAATCACAAAAGAGCGGAGGATGAAATATTAATATGTAGACGTCCTAATAGCGTCAACAATGATGCAGAAATCAGACACAAGCGTGAAGATAAAGCGATTTCCTACGCAAGGGCCGTCAGGGCTAAGCGCAAGGAAGTCACTCCACCTGAACGGGCGCAGGAGAAGACAAGGTTGACTGACGCAGCCGACGGAAGGAAGCCACACGGACCAGAGAGGAGAGGCACACAAAATGTGAAAATAATGGAGGGGGAGCTATCCTCCGAATCGGAATGGGAGATAGTTAAGCGAAAGAAAAGAAGAAAGGATATTAGTGACAACGGCGGTAAGGCTAAAACGGACTGTGTTCGGATGCCTACTAAGAAGTTAAATGTTAATGTAAATGTGCCCAAGGGGGAGGACATTGTGATAAAGGTGGGCTCCAGTGATAAATTTTTGGAAACTGCTAAACTAGTTAAGCAGAAAATTGGAAACGGCGATGTGGACATTAAAAAATTGCGACAAACGCGAAGTGGTAATATCCTGTTGGGATTTAATTCAAACACGGATTGCAGTATTTTGTACAATAAGGTAGTGGCAGCGGTTGGACATGAGACTGCAGTGAGAAGACTGGTCCCAAAGGCAGCCATTGAATTACGTGACATAGACCCGACGGTTGACGTGGAGGAAGTACTGGAGGCGGTAGCCAAGACACTAGAGACTACTTCTTCCGGTTTGGTATGTAAAGTCTTTCGAAATGCTTTCCAAGGTACCAAAATAGCAGTGGTAGAGGGTCCCGCTCAAGATATGCATAAACTTAAAGACGGTGACAAAGTCAAGCTCGGCTGGGTGTCCTGTAGGGTCAGGCATGTCTCAAATTTGGTTAGGTGCTTTGCATATCATAGTTTTGGTCACCTGGCAGTAAATTGCTGAGTGAGAAAGGAAGGAGTGGTGTTATGTAGAAGGTGTGGTGAAAAGGGACACGACAAGGCGAAGTGTGGTGCCGCAAATCCTTCATGTAGTCTCTGTAGTAACAAAGGAAGACTGCAAGTAGAAATAGGTCATGTAGCGGGCTCGGTTAGATGTCCTTTTTATAAAGAGGCGGTGATACGCGCAAGGAGGCTAAGTGTTGTCAAAAATGCCTAGGACAGAGAATATGCTTAGGAGAGGGCAAATTAATTTAAATAGGACAAGACTAGCGCAGGATCTAGCTGAGCAGATCGCGGAAGAACAAAAATTCGACGTTATTTTACTTAGTGAACCCTATCGCCAAGTAAACACATGGTTAAATGATCGGCAAAACTTGGCGTCGATTAAGTTCACCTATAACGGTAAAACAAAAAGTCACATCATGTAAGGTTCAATAAAGTCATTAATAATATAACGAAAATATATTGGTTTCCCCAGTTACATAAGAAAGTTAGGGAACATATCGATAATTGTCTTCATTGTATCGAATTTTCACCGCGTAATGGGAAACAAGAAGGCCATTTACACAGTATAAATAAAGGCACTATACCATTTCAGACAATTCATCTTGATCACATGGGGTCGTCGGAAAAAATCGGGAAGGGATATAAACCAAAAATATACCTTGGTAAATTGTGTGGAACACAACGATGAAGTTAGCTAAAATAGTTTTTAAGGAGAATGAAGCAACAGAAGCTTCCGGCGACCAACAACTGAAAAAATTTCTTCTAGAAAAACCTTCCTCCTAGGAAGAAGCAAACAGGTCTCAAGGCCGTTGTAGCTCCACCTCTGCCTAGGCCGGAGCCGGGTAGGTGTGACCAACGCGATAACCTTTTGCATAATACATAATTCCAATGAAACGCCTTATACCTATAAGTAGAGTTAGTAATTCGTAAAGATATTTATTATTGATAATAATAAACTTGCACTCTCCATACGTGGATTCAGTACTTTGTTTTATTTTTGATATACGAATAATTGTCCCGTGACAGCGCAGATAATATTATTAAAGACACTTGTATGTTACAATGTGTAAAAACTAGAAGCGGAAGGGAAATAAGGACACCAGATCGATTAACCTATTATTAAGCCGTTACTAATATAAGTTTTATAGTATATTCCTTTTCTTTCTATCTTCTTTACAATGTATTAGTTATCGACAGTTTGTTATAGAGAGCGTTTTTTTATGTCTGGTTTTGAATCGTCTCATAGAGAGGTATCTCACCTTCCATCTCAATGGTGGGGAGGATGTTGGATTTGAAGTAGAAGTATAAGCATGTTGTACCTCCTTGCCTACAGTATGATTGATGGTCAAGGCAGGTAGATTTCGGACTGTCACCTCAGGAACCAGTGAACATGAATGCCCCCCCCCCCCATGCGAATTCTAATAGTTTAAAAAATTGTACCTACTCCATGTGGACGCGCTAGACTGACTCCTGCGATAACCCTTTTGCATAATACATAATTTCAATGAAACGCCTTATACCTCCGAGAACACTACAAGATAAAGCCTGTATAAAAACTCCAAAGACAGTGTAAATAAAGTCAGTCTTTTATCCACTCAATCCTGCGACGAATCTGTGCCCAACCTACCTTCAATCAATCTCCTTAAAAGTAGTATAAAGTATAAGCGGTTCCATTTCTGAATTTTTCTAATCATTTAACACATTACTTTAGTCACTCACTACGATGATCTTCCTAAAGTAGTTGTAGTACGTAATATATCGATCTAAGCCGAGACTACGGTTCGGTGCGAGTCAATTCACTTGTGTATTTTAAATCCGAGACGGAAGGAGATTACGATCTCCTTTAAAGTCTTATATACGGAGTTTCCCTGTGACATAGGCGAGCTGCTGACAACGTCAACCTAAGCACTGCCCCTACGCCGCTGTCTAATGATCCAATGAACATAGAGATCGATTGCGACTTCGCTGGTTACAGCAAACTTAGAGCGCGCAGAAGTTTTTTTTGCCGGTTTAACGTCATTCAACGTTCATTCAATACTTTTCGGAAGGTGACCGAAGTTTTGATTTTGCATCGCCCGTCGCTCGAGTGACAAACAAACTTTCCTACACCTCACAAGGTAAGCGTTGTAACTCTCATATCGATCTGAGTTCGCCTGTACCTGGCCAGTCAAACGGATTGCCTAATTTTGCACAATCTTCAATTGCTAAATAATTAACGAAGCGTTTACCGAAATTTCGTCACTCTTGATTTTCGTTTTATTTCAACGCCTGAAATCACCCCTTTCGTTTCGGTCCACAAGTAGCTTCACACCCTGTACATGAAGATATAAATTATTGTACAGGTATAAAAAAAAAAAACAGATTGTGTATTATTCCAGTTGTTAGCGGTTACTTGTTGTGGACGATATTAATCATATTCTATGGAATTGTAAACTGTATAATACAGGAAGGAAGCAGATGCTTGTCAGGCTCGAAAAGGCCAATTGGAAACCATCACTGGGCATGATCAGAGCTTGAATCTTACTGTGTTAAGAGCGATAAATGAGATTTTTTGGAATTAATAGCATTGTACTCTGATACCCAGATGTGAGCTATAATAAAATATTTATATACGACCAAGTTGGAAGAGGTGGTTAAACACTTTCAGGAATACTTTAGTGCATACAGTAAACCCAGACGGATAATTTCGAATAGAGGGACGGCTTTCGCCCCTAAATTGTTTCGAGAATATTTGGAAACCGGGCTGTGAAATGAATATGTGAAACGTGACTTTCTCATTCTATTTGTAAAACTAGTAAAAAGTTTTACAACTTTTTATAAGTTAAAAAACAAACAACTTGTTTATTAATAAGTTTAATCAACAAGCAGATAGTTATCTTGTTTAGTTCGTTGTAAACACAAAATTAATAATAGGCGTTTTAAAGCCCTCCATATCGGAACCTCCCTTTAAATAATTAAGCATAATGTAATTTTTGTTCATGGGTTTAATGCAAAGCACGCTATGCTGTAGAAAACCATCTGTAACGCCAGAATTACCGTGAACATTGCAGCTGGTTGCAGTGTCCACGTGAAAAGTTGGTATGTGAAAATAAATGCTTCCGTTCTGTTATCAGCGGAATGTAACACGCTTCCACACTAAACACGAAATTACAATTTCGCCTTACTGTTTTGTATGAAGTGCCCTTGTTTGTGTCGTTAACTTTCTTTCTTAAAAAGCAACCATGTATTACGCAAATTATGTTACACTCAATTGTGTAAATATAATATATAATAAGTTATATATAAGTTAATATAGTATATATAATAAACTAACATAAGTAACTGAGAAATCATAGTTTTTGAATATATGTACGTACACATAACAATACGAAAAATATCGCACAAAAAGTAATCTCTAATGATACTGAACGTTCTGCATTTTATTTCATTTTGTTTCTCTTCTTTTCTCTCTTCTCTCTTCTTTCTTCCACACAGATTATTCATCGTAAGTTTTACAGAAATGTTAATTTCAGGTGTGCCTATCTAAGCAGTGTATATGCGTTCTCATTGTGTATAAATGCCACTAAGCATGTACTTGTTCAAATTCGATACTTCATGACGTCTGCTGTTCATAAGTTTTGTTACAATCTACTACATATTTAAATCACGCATCTTTATATGTATTCAACGCAACAGAATTAATAATGATTTGATAGAGACAGCGATTCTGCAGCCTTCGTTGTCGTTGTTACTGCATCCAGGGGTGTAAAGATTGTTACTGGAAATTAGCGCAATCATGTTAACAACAATATAATAATATATCGTATACAATCACTAGGCAACATTAAACATCTGGCAACAATCGCGGTCCATCACGTTTTCTTAGATGATGAACTTTTGTATGTGATTGATCTGTCGTTAATCGGTGTCCTCATAATTTCGCAAAGATATCATGACTTGCTGTAGAAATTCAACTGATATTGCGCAAAATGTCTCCTGATTTTACTCTTCCGCAAAATTCTGCTTACCAGGGATGTGAATTTTTCATAATACCGTAAGTAAATCCAGAACAAAGTGACATCATTTTCAAAAATAACGATGGTGCTTTAAGAAGTTCAATTTTACATGGTTGCGGTTTTTAATATCGTTATTGTTATCGGAAAAGATACTGGTAAATCAGTAAAAGATTAGAACTGAGTGTGTTGAAAAATTTCAAACTTCTTCATACTCTGCGTATTGATGCTTTTCTGTAATTTTTGGCTGTCATGTCGCCTTTACATTACTACAATAAAATTGACTTCCGATATAATAAGTATATTTCTTGAAAAGCGTTAATTCTGGTAATAAGCACAAAATACGCGTTACTGTCTTCATTATGAAAATAGGTTGCATAAGTTTGACTTTGGATTGAATTATAAACGCTGTGGGTACGTGTACATCGACAATTCCAGTAACATACGAAACGTAACACACCAAATATTCTGTTATCTTTCGATGTTCTGTATGTCGCATGTTTTATTAACAGTTCTGCTTGATGTTCCTCTTTTTATAAGATGATTAAATTATTGTCGTTATAGATAGCGATTCATCCATAAACTGTATCTGGTACAACCTGTTTTCCTTGATGGTCCATGAAAATATTCACATTACGTGAAATCAAAAATAGTTTGAGATAAATCGATTCTCATAAGTCGTATATATCTCACATATATGTCGTATATGTCGCACATATATTTTGTAGAATTTAATCGTCGCTTAAATCCAAACTGCTTTGCAACTACAGTACTATCTGATCTCCTGAAGTCGTCCATACTCTGTTTGGTATATATTGGCACGTACTTCAAGTAATGAGATATTCATACGGTATTTTCATGACAGATACTGCACCGTAAGCAAATATGGGACGACTTTCGCTTAACGGTACAAAAAAGGAGCCAACGGTGTCAAAGATAACTTTATCAAAGAGTTTGCGGAAGCACCACAAAATTGGATTGCTTTGCGAGTTTCTCTTCCGGACAACTAAAAAACTTCTCACACGATCATCTGTTACTCAATATACAGTAAGAGGCAGTTAAACGGATTTCGAATCCGTTCATAAGCGTGTCTGTAATGCCTTTATAGCTCTTTATTAAACATTAGTAACAGTATGGTATGATATACGTATAAGCTTTTCAAAAATTGTTGAATATCATCTCATTTTGACTTAATATCACCATCTTAACTACAAATACTTTAAGACGTTCATACGAAGTATTTCTTAAACGGCTGAACTTCGAATCGGTGATTTTTCCTTGATGTAGTACTATTCAGAAAGGTACTTGCGCTCTTCATTCTTGTAATTTAAATGCATATTACAAATACCTATGTTGGCTGGACGCAGATGTAGATTTCAAAATCCTTGCTCCGCGCCTTGTACAAACCATCTATTTTGGTTTTAGAATCTGTTCTTTCCTATTGTTTGTAGAGGTATTATTTCGCATCTATTACTTGTCAATACATCACATGCGGATTCAAACTTCTTTGGAAACGTTGTAATCAGATGGTTTCATAGTTCACCGAGGTACACTCCACTCTTCCGTGTATTCTGTTCTTCTTACTTACAATATTACTCTGTCATAGCCTGGCCTGAAATTGTCTAATTTGTTTCCAACAAGATTCTCTTCGTGCTGGACCCAACGCATTGATTATTTATCAAAATACTCGTTTAAAGCGATTAGATAATTCGGTTTACCGCAACTTTGCTCACGGGTTTTATGTGCACAAAAGAAACAAGAAAGGAACGCTCTCCAACCAGGCTATGAGATGGTCATTAGTGATTTCAGAATGACTGTGTAAGACATTAATGTAGCTACTCTTAAAGCTCAGTGTACAGAAATAAATTGCTGTGCTCACATTCCATTGCTACTGTCTATTGGCTTACATGTCAGAAGCCGACTGTGTAAGAGATAACAATTTGTCACGTTTAGCACAAACAGGGATAACGTGAAATCTTATTACTAATCCTCCGTAGGCATACCTTTTGTAGTGCTCTAGGCTTTCAACAATTAGAAAGTTACATTATATGAGAACGGGCATCATATCTATTGTTTTTAGCGAAAAGAGGCGCTGTCGCCCCCTATTCCCTTTAAAGATATTTAAGACTAAAAATTCACTGCAAACAAAATGTATTCAGTGTGTCCACGGAAGACTAACCGCTTCACAATGTATGATATGATGATACATACTTTCAAACCTGAACGACCGATTCAACGAACGATATACAGACACGAGAAAAATTTGCTTAGATACGGTTCATATATGTTTGAGCGATATTATACGGATAAGACAACGTGCTTAACACGTTCCGTGCCACGTCATTTTTCGAAGACTTTCCGTTCAGCCCGTGTGGGGCGTATACGACCCACACTTTTACGATTAAACAATGTTTTTAACCTACATACGCCTTATAATTTCTCAATAGTACAAAATCAAGATTAAAGTTTTTTAAAAATTCTTCATTTTACAATGAGAATACCCACCGAATGGCTTGAACGGAAAATTCAGCGTGGGGCTTATACGCCCCACGTGGCACGGAGCGTGTTAAACTACATCTACCTGATTGATATGGACCCAGTAATTACGTTAAAGTGAATTAACATTCATATATCACGGTTACGCAGGTCAAAAAGAGTATTAGTATTATTACAAGAAATATGCATACCACTTATTCAAAACAAAATTCGTATAACAGTTATTACATATGGTCGCTGGAGAACCGGAAAGAATTTAGAAGTTATGATGGTAGCATGATAGCATGTGCAGTTACTGCTTACGAAGGCTTTGAATTTAAAACAAAAATTATATAGCTTTATAAACTCAATCGGGGCTAAAAGTTTAGAACCACTACGTATTTCAAGGAATACAAGGATTTAAGGAAACATGAATTTATGTCTGAATCTTCTTCAAAAATTCCACGTTAAACTTTCTAACAGAATGAAGAAAACAGCTACAGTGCTGATATTAAACTAGTAGCAAAACTAGTTATAAGTTTAATATGAGTATCCTCCGGAATATGATTCCTAACTTTTAACCAGTACTATACAAGTATAACTTATAATAATCTGTAATCTGTATACACGTTTTATCGTCATATTAGGCACGTCAACGCAAGCTGTAAGTTAAAATTATTGATTTCGCTTGATGCACCATTTTATTTAGCATTGTTTTAGAAGATCACTACAGTAAATTGTATTATGACTCTAACCGCATAAAAAGAAGAAACGAAAATGCTAGACATGGAACTTACTGAAATACCAGCTCTTGTTTACATGTACGTGTGCTTCTATCACAATGCTATGTTTATACAAAAAAAATTCAGAAATTGTATGACATATTTATGGCTAATAATAGTTACAATTATTCTAAGCAGGGTATGCATACAAGATGGATATTTAACAGATAATACAATCATAAGATATCTGACTTTTAAATTCGTAAATCGTTGAAAGAATGAAACCGTGGTCTAATTACTTGGCGAACATGTTTTTCAGATTTCTATATATCCTATTGAACCTTTTTGCGGATATCTACAGTCCACGACTTACTTAAATTCTATTAATTCTATTAATAACAGTCAGGGTCTCCGAAAACATACAATACAAGAATGTAATATCATTCGAAGTATTTTTATTAATGCAACGAACAAATAGAAACGTGTTACAAAACAGCAGAGAACTTTGGGTAACACAAATAATATTTTGGCAATTATTAACCTTTTGCGGTCGATGACCCCGAAGCGGGGACATTTGTAATTCGTCGTAGAAGTCGAGGTCCCCGCATCGGGGACATTCGCAGGTTTTGCAGAATATTATACTTTAGAAAATGACAGAAATTAAAAATTTTGAATTTTTGCGTATTATGAGTGATATTAAACACAACAAATTCTACGTTTTAATATCCATATACTGACTTTAAATCCTATACAGAAAAGTAACTGCGAAACGCTAAATATGCTCCAATCTGCTGGTACTCCCCGGAACAAAATCTGCCGACCGCAAAGGGTTAACATTAATTTCGCTCGTTACAGTGGGATTGGTAAAATGGTATTACAATAAGGGCACATATCGTCAAATCTAAAAATTATACATAAAAAAGCATATATCTTAAAAAGTTAACGAACAACATGCAACACATATGAAGTGAACAAACAATACATTGTATTTTGTGTAAAATGAAGGTCAAACGGAAAAGAAAATGAAGATTTTCAATATTTTGATACAGCTTTTATGTCAAAAAGGTCAGAAGGAAATAAGTGAACAACTAAGATGAATAAGAAAATAATATAGTTGAGCGAAAGAGTGTGACGCTCTTATAGACTCACATTCTCGGTTCTAAATCAGCGGCCCTACAAAAAGTAAAGGTGCTGAGAAATGCAGAGCAGTGCACTCAACTACTTTGACGAGGTATCCGTCGAGTGGGCAAAAAGGAACCAATCGCTCAAGGTACCACTTTCAGCTGGGGAATATCCGGTTCGAAAAGTGGTGGAGAGGATGCTGGAAGCAATGCGAGATTACTACATTACGAGGTCTCTGAATCACTGGGAAAGAATCCGATGATTCTGGGCCAAAAAATCGAGGTGCCCTCAGCTCCGGTGTACACCACTGCTGAGAAGGTAAGGAGGAACAGCTCGTGGAAATCGGGACGATTTGTGACTGACTTCAACCCTTTAACCACAAGAGTACGAAAGAGGTGTTGGAAGGCATTTTCCATACTGCCCTATGCACAGTTTCCTCCGTATGCGGATGGTGTCATATTATGGCTGTACGGCGCCAGTTAGCTTAGCCTAATTATTAAGTTAAGTAAACATTGTATTAAGCAAATGTATCTAGAGTTAAGGGTTTTGTAAATAAAGTTCGTCCTAGAATAAGTTGCGAGGGACGACGTTGCCCCATTAGATAGGGTCTCTCGTGAGACATAGCGTGGAGGAAGTATTGGACACGTTCTTCTAGAACTCCCAGTGCTCGTCCAATAGCTGTAGATGGCCATCATGGAGATTTTAGTGGGTAATAATCCTGCATAACCTATCTGCCCCCCTCAGGGTGGTTGGATATCTTTTGAAGACTTCCAGACAAAGACAAAGTTTATCAGAGAATGCGCGTGTGGACAGTAATACAACGGGTAATCAAGAATGGTTCGATCCACGAGGAAATCAACCTAATATAAGAGCTTTTACGAGCGAATATGGGGTTGACATATGTACTATCACGTTACGAAATTGTCGCAATGTGGGAGATTTTAACGCTCTACTGGTCACGGAAGAAATGCTTCAAGAAATAAGCGATCAAACAAATATATACACAGTGCAAAAGCAATCAATAAGTGCTTCGAGGTGTATAAATAAGTGGATCCCTACAAATAAAGATGAAATCAAGCGTTTATTTGGACTCATTATGTGGATGGGATTGGTAAAATACTGGTCCAGTGATCCGCAATATTATCATCCATTCCCACATAAAGTAATGAGCAGGAACCGATTTGAGAAACAGCAGATGTCACCAACCGTTTATACAAAATCCAGCCGATTATCGACAAATTGAACAAAAATTTTAAAAAATATGTAGGATACGTATAAACGTCCTTGTACCTGTGTAAATAAAATAAGTGTACTGACCATTATTGCCGGCACCGCGCGAAATCACCGGGCCGGCGTAACGGAATGGTCCCAGGGATTTTCCCTGGCCCCCCTTTCCCAGTTTTTCTGGAAGCGTTTTCGTAGCGTCCCTTTTCGGCGGCAGCTGAAATGCGGACGCCTAAAAAGTTAGTTAGCAGCTAGCAGCCCGTGCAGGCACTTCTGCACTTCTCGCGTTTTCCTTATATCATTCAAAGTTATCTTTCTACGAATTTGTTTGATTGTTAATAAATAGTTTATCGTTGTTAACATCACTTTTAATACCTAGTTCACAAGATCCTAACATCCTAAAAATATTACTACCCGACGAAAGTAATTTGTATTGACGAATCAATGATTCCATTTCGTGGACGAATTACGTTCTAACAATACACGAAGCAGAAGAAACACAAATATGGGATAAAAATATTCAAACTCAGCTGTGGCCTCGGCTATACATATAATTTCAGTGTTTATAGTGGCAAAGCTTTCGACAAAGTGAACACAATGTCAACAAATATAGTCATAAATTTGTGCGAAGATATATTTCATAAAGGCCATACAGTCTGCACTGACAATTGGTACACCAGTGTAAATTTGGTCAAAAACTGATAGAGAAAGATACTTACTCGATTGGTACACTAAGGAGCAACCACGAGGATAACCCAAAAGAAATGGTATTCAAGAAACTAAAAAGGGGGGAATGTTTCGCTCAAGAGAATAAAGAAGGGATCACAATTTTGAAGTGGAGAGAGAAGCCTGACATTCTGTTACTTTTGACTAAACATACACTACAAATGGAGACCGTTCGAACCAAATCAAAAATTGTTATTAAACCAACAACTGTCATAGATTACAATGCAGGGAAAAAATTTATTGACCTGTCAGACCAAGTTACTGCATATAGTAATCCATTACGGAAATCAATGAAATGATATCGGAAATTGGGTTTTGCGTTATTATTAAACACCGCTGTTGTAAATTCCTTCTTCATATACCAAGAAACAACAGGCCAGAAGATGTCTATTACAATGTATCGTAAAAAATTGATTGACGCATTTATGCAGGAGAAGGAGCAACAAGTGGACACCCGCGTAAATCCTCGGAATCACTTGGAAAAAAAGGAAGCATCGTATCCAACGCGACGTCAAACCGTTATGAATAAATCAAAACTCGTCAAAGCGACCAAAGAATAGGTATGAGTCTGAGAGTAGTTCGGAAGGAATCAGTACCTCTGCTAAGAGGTTGAAAGACAATGACCAGGATTTTGATGTGAATTACGGATTAGGCTATAGAATTATAAATTTTCTTGCCGAGTTCTCTGTTATTTCTCAACATATGAAATGTAAAAAGTGCAATTCAGATATCACGTTTCAAGAGCGAAGTCCTCGAGGTTTGGGCTTCAAAATAGTTATTGCTTGTCCAATCTGCCCAGAAATTGCCATACCAAGTAATAAGTTTATACGGAACCCGTATGAAATTAACCGTCGAATCGTCCTAACAATTTGTCTACTTGGAGTAGGGCTAAACGGAATTATAAAGTTTTGTGCATTTATGGAATTGTCATGACCGATATTTCAATCATTCTACGATAAAGTAGTCGATACGTTTTCGATCGCAACGACAACAGTGCGACAGGCCAGTATGAAGAAAACTGGCACGAAAAGAAAAAGATAAAAGCGAAGAGAATGGTCAACTTGAATGAATTACTGTTTTCTGGTGATGGTTTGAGGGGGAAACGCGAATTTTCGTCGCTATTCGGAATTACGTCACTGATTGGATGGTTTACGGACAAAATCGTCAATGTCGAGGTAAAATCGAAATACTGTAAGTCTCCCGAGCATTAGAAAAGTAAAATAGGGACAACCTGAATATGAAGAGTGGCATAACACTCACGCCGATGGATGTCAAGCTGATCAATGATGCCATCAATCATGAAGGCTTATCCGGTAAAATAGCTGACGCTATCGTTGAGATGTTCGAGCGCTCTGAAACTTTGCACGGTCTGAAATATTCAGATTACATTGGAGACGAAGATAGCAAAACGCCATTGACGCACTACAAGTTTGTCAAGACACCGATTGACCAATTGAGGGGTGATTTTCGTACATCAAGAAGGCGTCCATCCACATCGTTAGAAGACACCCGGTTAGACAACAAACTACATATTCTCGACGTGGGACAAAGAAAACGGGACTGTATAGTTTGTTCCAACAGGAAAACACCTGGTGGCAGGCGTCAAACAACGTATTACTGCCAAACGTGCACAAATCAGCCTGCAATGCATATTGGGGAGTGTTTCGAAGTTTATCACACTGTACAAAATTATAAACAATAAAATATTGACTTTTTCGCGAATATACATTCCTCGATGTCACCCAATTCACATAAGTCCAATATCATTATAATACATTGCTTGGTTCCAAAATTATACTAAATAATACGGGTGTCCGTAAATGGACGTTTCCGTCGCAAAGTAGCGTCGAGTAGCTGGTAGCCAGCGTCCAGAATCGTGCCGAGTGCAAACGGTTAACAAATTGTAAGGTGTACGTAGGTGAAAAACATTAATCCTTTCGCAACGACAGTGCGCTATGTCCGAATGATGTATTGCTGTACGGAGCACTGCGCCGCAAAGTGTACACGTTGCGCTTCGGTAAACTGATGTTCGGACTTACATCTTTCGGTGCAGCCTTGTCATTCTTCGGATCGTCTTTTTCTATAAGTGTTACACAACGACATATTTGGAGATTTTGCAATTATTATAAATAAAAATATAATTTAGGGTAATTGATATGTCAAATTAAAATTCCCAATTTTGCAATTATTATAAATAAAAATATAATTTAGGGTAATTGATGTGTCAAATTAAAATTCTAAATTTTGCTATTATTATAAATAAAAATACAATTTTGGATAGTTAGACATCGAATTATAATTCCTAGTAATTTAATTCAGAATGGTAAATTCTAAAAGTCAGCACTCGTACACACAGGTCGTCGTGCGGATGTCGCCTATAGGCGACGCTCGTAGCGAAAGGGTTAACAATGGAAGGTAAAAGGAGAGAAAAGAGACATGCAATGAGGAGGGAAAGAGATAGGGAAATAGATACAAGCACAGTCATGATTATATAGTGAGGGTAATGTCAGGAAGAAGCTGTTAGAATTAATAAAAGAAGTTATGAAAAGGTAAGGGATTCACAGAAGAATGGAGAATGGGCATGACCATGCCCATGCGCAAAAAAGGTGATCATAAAATTGCGGGAAACTACCGAGGTATTACGTAAGTAAACGCAGTTTATAAGATCTATGCAGCATTGCTCAACGGAAGGCTGAAATTAGAACTGCAGTCGGAAAAGATGACAACCAAAGTACCATTCAATTATCCAAAAATAGTGTGTTTCATGCTCGCAGTAAACATATAGATATTAGATATCATTTTCCAGAAAAGCGTAGGAAAGAGGGGAAATAAGTATAGAGTATACAAGTACGAATAATATGCCAGCCGATGTAATGACAAAAGCTCTCTCCAAAAACCAACACCTAAACTGCATAGATATGTTGAATTTAAAAAATAAGATGTGCGAATGAAGGGGGAGTGTTAGAAACTAGTTAAGCTTGCCGTGTCATCCGTATATACGGCGTATCAATGTCTGTCAAAATGGCGTGCGTGCTCTCCGTCGTTAACGATTAACCCAATATTACATTGTGTACAAAAAGTATCCGGAATTTCTCATTTGCAAGTCCCACGATGCATGTATTGAAACAGATTTTTTCATGTGAGTTGGCATCACTGCACTCAGTTGTTTCGCTGAGTTTGATCGTAATATATCCATCAGTGTGTCCACAGCAATTATTTATGTCAGTCAATCTCGAGAGCGTTCTGCGATTTTTATAATGCAGAAAACTATGGAGCAAAGAATTTGTCTTAAATTTTGCGTTCTTAACGAAATTTCTTGCGCCAAAGCGTTAAAAATGTTGCAAAAAGCTTATTGTGAATCATGTCTCTCAAAAACCCAAACTTACGAATGGTATAAGTCATTTAAAAAAAGATCGAGAAGATATTCAAGACTTGCCGCGTTCCGGCCGGCCATCAACGGTTTCTACTGACGAAAACATTGGACAAGTCAAGAAAATGGTGATCGAGAATCGTCGCCTGAGTGTTAGAGAGGTGGCTCGTGAAGTGCAAATGTCTCAGATGTCCGTGCATAACATTTTGTCTGAAGTTTTGGGCATGAGACGCGTCGCTGGACGACTTGTTCCGAAAGAGCTCAATTTTTTGCAAAAGGTGCATCGAAAAATGATTGCTGAAGACATGATTTCACGAGCTTCTAGTGACTCTACCTTCATGAAACGTATCATAACTGGGGATGAAACATGGGTTTATGAGTACAACATGCAAATAAGTCAACAATCTTCGGAATACCGCTTCAAAAATGAACCAAAACCTAAAAAACCGCGTCAAAGTCGCACAAAAATTAAGGTTATGCTTACGGTTTTCTTCGATTATCGTGGTGTTGTTCATTCGGAATTCCTTCCGGATGGACAAACTGTCAATAAAGAATATTATTTGAGTGTGATGAGGCGCTTGCGTGAACATATTCGCCGGAAACGACCAGATGTGTGGAAAAACACTTCTTGGATTTTGCATCACGATAATGCTCCGTCGCACACATCGATCTTGGTACGCGAATTTTTGACTAAAAATTCAACACATGTTATCGATCAAGCACCGTATTCACCAGATATGGCCCCCTGTGACTTCTTCCTATTTCCCAAACTCAAATTACCTCTTCGGGGAAGGCGTTTTAAGTCGATCGGAGAGATAAAACCGAAATCACAGGAGGAACTGAAGGCTATACCTTCGTCAGCGTTCGAAAAATGTTTTGAAGACTGGGAGAAGCGTTGGAGTATGTGTATTGCTTCAGATGGGTCCTATTTTGAAGGCGACAAAATAAATTTGGATGAATAAATAAGTAGTTTTTGTGTTATTTATAAATTCCGGGTACTTCTTTTACGTAATGTATATAACAGTGAATAGAATAACGAATAAGGTTTGTAAAAGAGGAATACAGAATTTAGTAAGTTTCCTTATAGTTACCCAATAGTTAACTAGCGGAATTATTTTTCGACTTCTCTAAAAACGCTTTTTTAGATTGTTCCTAGTTATAGTTAATTTCTTTTAAATAACAGTTTTTTTTATTTAATTTTAAATAAAATATAGTTGTGAGTGTATTTTGTGTCACGTGTGTGGTGTGCGTTGTGTGAGTGCGAGAGAAGAGAGAAGAGGGGAGACAAAAGAGGAGATAGAAAAATAGAATGACTGGAAAATTTACGTTTAGCGAATTAGCAGACATGCACCTCTGCTATGGGGAGACAAAACGTAACGCTACAAAAGCTCGTCAGATTTACTGCGAACGATTTCCGCACAGAACTCCCTCGAATAGGAAGACTTCCATTCGCATAGATCAACGTATTCGCGATACTGAATCGGTTGCGTATCAGAATACTGGCGGGCACGATCAGCGAGATTATAATGTAGACCGCCGAATCTTACAATGTGTTGAAGATAATCCAACATAAAGCACACGAGAAATTGCGGCTACGGAAAGCGTTAGTCATGTGACTATATGGAACATATTAAGGCAAAATGGGAAACACCCGTATCATTATCAGCGGGTACAAGAATTAGAAGAGCGTGATTACGAACACAGACGAAATTTCTGTACATGGATGATGCAACAAATTCAAAAAGATAATGCTTTTGTATTTTGCATTCATTTTACAGATGAAGCAACGTTTAACAGACGTGGGATATTTAACATTCTAAACGAACATGTCTAGGAAACCGAAAACCCACACGCGTTGGTACAAACACACTTACAGCGCCAATTTTCTACAAATGTATGGGCAGGAATTCTTAGTAATACGATCGTCGGACCTGCTATTTTGCCGAATCGTTTAACAGGTCAATCGTATATTGAATTCCTGAAAGAACAACTCCTTGAACTTCTGTCTGATGTACCACTATCTGTACGACGAAATATGTGATACATGTAAGACGAAGCACCGCCACATTCGACAGTTGCAGTACGGGACTATTTAAATTCCACATTTGATACTAAGTGGATTGGAAGAAGAGGTTCCGTACCTTGGCCAGCACGACCTCCAGATTTAAATTCATTGGATTTCTACGGCTGGGGTTATTTAAAAACACCGGTATATTCAACGCCAGTCAACACGCTGCAGGAATTACAGCAACGTGTTGTGTTTACAGCAAGCATAATCCACACTGTAGCTGATTATCAACAACTACACAACAATTTCAAAACACGATTACAATTGTGTTTACAGGAGAATGGAGGACATTTCGAGCATCTGCTGTAACGCAAATGAATTTTTAGTGTGGACACTGCGGACGGGACAATCGCGGTGCGTGTGCGTGTTGTGTAGTTTTTGAACACTGCGAAAGGGACAATCGCGATTTAAATGCGTGTGGGTGCTTCATTTTTGGGCAGTGTACTATCTGCTTTAAGAGATCATTGACACTCTTTACTCGAAAATCCCAATGGGCAAATTTTGACATGCTCTTGTGGATTGAATGCGTGGGAAAGTTAGGAAATGCAGGCGACGCGACATTGCGTCGCCAAAAAGATAGGGCCTTTAGCGAAAGGGACCTGGTCACGGAGTGGGGAGGGCTATGTTGCCCTCGGAGAGGATGACCGTCGTTGACGGTCCCGGCACTTCTATGTTAACCGTACGAACGGCGAGTCGTGACCGAGTTTTCAGTTTTATGCAGTTTCTTACAGTTCATTTGATTTAGTTTCAAAATTACTTAATCACAAAAGTTACTGTACACGAACATTGAGACAGACAAGGAAAGGAAACAATCCGGAAGTGATAAAGAAAAAACTGTTGAAAAATGAAGTAATTTCTCGATTCAAAAACAATATAATGATCGGTAAATTTAACACTAGAACTACCGACCGGTCAAAATGACCGGTAGTATCAATTGTTCACAAGATTATCTCTTTAAACTTCATTCATTATTTTATGATAATATTATGACTTTTTCGTAATTCATGAATTTAATAATTGTTAGAATTGTCGTGCAACATGTGCGTAGCTGAGGCAGCTGTAGTTTTCACGCATTTTAAGAAATAAACAATTCTAACAATAATATTATAAATCATTTTGATCATTCACTTTTCTAATTTACGTTATAATCTTCCGCTCACTTGAAGTCCCGAGGGACGGAATAGGGGCAAAAAGGGGTCGGGCCGCCTATTCCCATCTGAGCCCCACGTTCTGAACCTCAGCCACGCACTCTGCCATAGTAGTAGGAATAGATTTCAATTGCGTCCCTATCTCAATATGTATATGAATATAAAACTTGAAGACTATAAACTACTGAGATTTATTTATGCTTATATCATAAGAGTTGTTTAATATAAAAAAGGATATTATGTAATGTGACGGCGACAGGCCGGCGCCGCGTCTCTGCTATGTGTTTGTTGTAAGATGTAAGAATGTTTGGACGAATGGACCGGGCTGCGTGCTGTGCGACAGCGTCGAGCAAATGTTTGGACGATTGGTTCGAGTGTCGCGTAGAATGAATGCGTTTAGTTAGTTTAGAGTGAAAGTGAACCGTGAGAATGAGAAAGAAGGATGGTAGGGTGGAATACATGAGTGAGCGAATGGTTAGGGCAGTTGGTTAAGAAACGTAGCCGAGGACAGTACGCGGGTATCGCGGAGCCTTGTACGAGGCTGTCGTTTAAAATAAAGTACCACGCATATAATCGTAGCGAATTCATTGATCCCATCGCCAATCCCACCATCTCAGTAATATTGATTATTTTTCTATGGGTGGAGTAACAAAAATGATTTTGAAATATAATTAGTTTTGCTTAATGGAATCAAATGCTTTGTATGACATAATCCGACTTAACTCTAGTCATTTTCGACGAAAGACTATTAACACTTTGCCGTCCGGCCCGTTTGTAACCATTTCTTCGCTTGACGCCGGCAGAATTGATCGTGTTACTTCGCTTGTCGCCGGCTGTTTTTGGGGAGATTGGGAGATGATAAATTTCAAGTTTTACTAATCTCATCGGTAGTTCACACGAGTTTTCAATCGAAATTGAATTAAAAAAATGTACTTATATAAATAAATGTAAAATTTCTTTGTTTTATATATTTGTTTATTTACATTTTCTTTGGTACTTATTTAGTATTTCTCTTTTAAATGATACGAAGCAAAACAATCACTAACATGTAATGCAACTCCACACGACTTGCATATCAAATTTGTTGTTTTTTTTTTTCTTGTTTTTGGTACATGCAACGCAGCTTCTTCGTTTTCGTTTATTGCTTTCGGAAATGAATACTAACTGGTAACGTATATAACTTATTCCATTTAAGTAAATTGGTAACAAAACCCCACAGATCATCAACAAAATGCAAGCGATACTAATGTACTGTCGCCGGCCACTTTTTTGCGCAAAACACCACTGTGGTGTCGCCGGCCGTCGAGCGATACTTTGCGCCCAACACCACTGTGGTGTCGCCGGCCGTCGAACGATACTTCACGAACAACACCACTGTGGTGACGCCGGATGGCAAAGTGTTAAGGGGCCATTCTACTGTGACGGATTGAAAAAATCGAATTTTTTTTTTTACATTTTCTTAGACTTTAACATGTTAAAAACTTGTTCCCAAAGGGATTTAACAGAATTCGAAAAATTAACGATGTTATGTGCCTTCACACGAAGCGCCGTTCTGCCGCGCACAGCTGTCTAAGCGGTCGGCTAATCCCGGCAAGCTCGGAATTCTATTATAGATTTGAATCCTTACGATAATATGATAGTGAAGAAGCTTCAATGTGTTCTTCACGTGAAAAAAAGGTTTGAAAGTTGATTGAGAAGTGTGAAGAAAAAGAATGAAGGTATAGGAGGAAAAGGCTCCAGGAAGCTAGCTGATATCAACAATTTGACCACATATTGTGGATTAGCCATTTTACGAAACACCAATTCGGTTGAAAATATGTAGAACTCTGTATGGGAATCGTAATTGGCCCAATAACCAAAACTTTCGCTGATAATCGCGATAACATCCGCAAAAGGCACGTAGCGATAAAAAGCCAATAGGCGTCGAAAGAGGCTCGGACAGCTCGTAGAACTGCAGCATCAATACTATAGGAATTCTAGGAAGAGAAGGAAGGTGTACTGTACGGCCCTGGAATAGCTAATTAGCTTATAAGTATGATCAAAACTTTCTATATACACCTAAACAGTACTTGAAACTTTAAACGCGTTTTTCTCAAAACCACATTTTTGGAAATGGCTGCCACGATAGCTCCATAACGGATTGACCGATTCACTTCCCGCTTGGCAGATGTGTTCATTAGATGTGTCATTCTCGTCCCTACCAGAATTGCTTCGATTGAAATTTTTTTCGAATTTTGGGAATGTAAAACATTCCGATTTTTTTACCAAAATTTAAAAATTTTTCTTTAGACCAGCGCCATTTTTTTTCTGTACAGTATTTTCAAACCATTCTGGTACCGACGATAGCCACACTCATACAGATTAAGAATCTTGTTTATTTTCTGTTTTCAAATCACTACAACAGCTGGAATCATGGCAGCCATAGAAGGCTGTTTGTTTCACAACGTCATAAAAAACGTTCTGCAATTTTACACACATATGCTCTCCTGGCTCGCAAAAATTTTTAAATAAACTTAAGGTTATAATAAACAAATATCCCAAGCCGCAAAATGATATGTTGTTTAGTTTACCCACAAAAAATTCCCAAAAATCGTCTTGATTTCGGGCCGTCACAGTAGAATGGCCCCTTAAGATGTTTCCTAAGAAAAAAATGTTCCAAAGGTATTAAAATTTAATATTGCCATTATCGCATATAATAATTCTACTGGTAATTATATAACCAATACTTTCCTAACATATTGTAAAAAAGCTAGCAAAAATTGTTGTCCTGTATTAGATATAACTATTGTATAATAGCAATATGTTTCATCTACGCCAATGGGGTTCTGTCTGCCGCGTGTTTCTTATTATCTCTCTCTATCACGCTGACTTCTTTGTCAGTCAGCTCACGTGTGTTTGTAACTGCCGCGGCGTATAGCGTACTAGAATTGAATGCGTACGTGAGAATAGGTCTCTTCCACTTTTCTCGCATTTCTGCCGCGGGACTTCAAGTGAGCGGAAGATAGTATGTGATATACCTACATATGTATATATACCGACCGGACATTATTTTTAAGGTTTTCAATATAAAAATGTTACGAAAACGTCTAAGAAACTATTTCAATCCGCCACTACGGCGTCGGCCGTAAATGAAATTATTGGTTTTCTCCAAATTTACAGAATTTCGGAATGTGTCGTGCATTTATTTTCTTTCGGTAATCGTTTTATAAAGTTGAAATACACACAGTACTGTAGTGGAATTTATTATGGAAAGAATATTGTAGTGCAATTTATTACAAAAAATATAATGGGTTATAGTTAGGACATTGTCCACGCCAACCCGGTATGATCTCGCCTCCTACAGTACTCAGTCATTTTCTTATAGGCAGTTGTATACAGTTGGAATAAGTACAATTGAAATACGTACAATATTTGAATAATTATGTTTAAAATATTTCTATCAAGTGTAATTATTGTTACTCACATTGCAAGTGTAGGATAAAAGACGATCGGGCATGCGATGCGGCGTAGTTCGGCGAATTGCGTTACGATCGACGATGTGAAACATTGTATCCGTGTCGACTAACCTTCGCAAAATCCGTTAGAATTGGTTTTGTGAAACTGTAGGATAAAAGAAGTTTCAAATTGATTGTTTTTCAGTAAAAGGTTTAAGATATAAAAATTTTGACCAACAGAGGCCTAGCATAAAGGTTGATCATTTTTTATTTAAAAAAAGAAAAATTCAATTTCCGAAAATGAATTATTTTTAGGCAAACATAGTATATGCATAATTTTATTTGCATTTTTCTAAATAGTCAAAAGTTCGATACAACTTCGAATTATAGAAATAACAGCTATAAAAAAACTACAAAATATCTATAGATACTTTGTTCTAACAAATAAATATATAAACATAGGATATGAACGAGAGTATTAAATGCAATTACAATATTCCTTATTATGTTTGAAGTCGAGAAAACTTTACTTGATACCTAATAGATAGACGTTTCTTTATACATATCTGTTTTAAGTAAATTTAACTGTGCGAAATAGGTGAAAATGCACATGATATATAGAAACATACAAAAATGTCCAAAATGAATTATACATCACAATACTGAAACGGTAAAATGAATCTCTGAATAAATTCCGTTTCTTTGGTTTTGCTTGCAAAAATATGAATTTCCCGAGAAATCTACAGTTCACTAATAAAGGTAATAAAGAATGTTCGATATGCGCAAACTGTTCAACAGCCGTAGCTAATGTCTTCGTGGAGTACGAACGATGAAAACAATCGATGTAATGGAGTTCGAGTAAACTAGGCGATAAATCCAGCTAGAAGTCATTAAGATTCCAATGGAAACGAAGTTGGAGGACATGGATGTGATTAGGAAAAATCCATGGAAGCGCATGCCAGGGTAACGGGCGATGATTAACATTTAGCCGACCAAATGGGGAGATATCCCATTTTTTCCTTGACAAAACAGTACCATTGATTCTATTTACTTTTGTTATTAGTTGATCTTAAGCTGATGTTGAATTTATTAACCGTTTGAGTGCTAAAGACGTATATATACGTTTTCACAAGTCTATCAATATATACGAAAGCCGTAAATTTACGCCCTCTGCAAGTTTGGATATTGACCACTCCACATTACGCGGATATCGTAGAGACAGGAAAACGTCATTACAAAAAATTACCAATACAAAAACCAACATGTGTTCAAGATTATAATCGTTATATGGGTGCAGTCGACAGGACTGATATGGTTATTAGCACCATTGATTGCGTAAGAAAAAGTTACAAATGACCGAAGAAATTTTTTTTCACTTACTAGATGTAAGTATTTGGAACTCTTATGTTTTGTATAAACATGTAACGCACAAACAATTACATTTTGCAACGTTTCATTCACTACTGACAAAACAAATATTTGAAAAATATTTACAAACTTCAAATGTATACAAAGGGAAAAGAAATACTGACGATCCGTTACGTCTCATCGGAAAACATTTCCCAAGTATACATTTTAATCCCTTTTCGAAAAAAAAAAATCATGCGCGAAAGTGCGTAGGATGCAGTGGACATAAAATCATGATGTACAAATTAAGTTAAGCAAATTAAAGTACAGTGCGCGACACTTGATTAAACGCAGTGACATTTTCATTGTATCTTTGTTTAATGATGTTGAAATTAATGTGGTTTATTTTTTTAATATAATAGGTCATATTTGAAGAAAGTTTATTCCTTTACTTTCTGGAATTATTTATTCAGTGTAAATATATTCGTTTTTTTAAGAAAAAATGAGATTACTCCTGCGACATTTGAATAAACGCAGTTCCTTTCTGCATTATATTTGTACTGTTCTGTGAGTTTCTTTTGTTTTAATCTGTTTACTTAGTAATCGACATATTAGATACAACGTTATATTGTAGTAAGAAGTTAAAAATTTGTGAAAAAAACGCAATAATTGGTCGTGCAAAACAGTTAAGCTGTACAGAAATTGGAAAAATCCAAGTGTTAAAAGAAGAAGGGTATTCCAATAGAGAAATTGCAAGAAAATTAAGCAGAAGTGAATTCGTGGTATGTTCATACTTGAAAAGTAATGAAAACTACGGGAAATTATACAAAGGCAGAACTAAAGAAGCCTTATCGCCAAGAGAAAAAAGGTCGATTTTGGGTATCGCATCAAATTCAACTTATAGTGCGAAGTAAATTGCCGAAAAAGCTAATGTTTCAGCTAGTGTACGAACTGCACAGAGATATTTAAAAAAGGTACCTACCATAAAAAGAAAGTGTTTGAAAAAGAACCGTTTTTGAAAGACCACCATAAGAAGGATGGACTCGAGTTTGCTAGGAAGCACATGAATTGGATAACACAGTGGCAAAAAGTAATCTTTTCTGACGAAAAGAAGTTTAACTTAGACGGCCCAGATGGGTACTCATATTATTATCATGATATAAGAAAAGAAGAAAGAATTTTTTCACATAGACAACACGGAGGAGGCTCCGTCATGATTTGGGGAGCCATGAGCTTTAAAGGCGTCGTCGATTTGAAAGTTATGAAAGGGCGACAAGATTCAAAAAAATACCTGGAAATATTGAAAACAGCAAAAATTAGGATTTTTGATGTTATGAAGGACAATGAATGGACTTTCCAGCAGGATAACGCTGCAATACATACCGCGAAGTTAATTAAAAATTGGTTTGAAGAGCAGGAAATAAATTGTTTACAATGGCCAGCATTATCACCCGACATAAATATAATTGAAAATATCTGGGGATACTTATCAAGAAAGGTATATGTGAATAATAGACAATTCTCTTCTCAAGAAGAACTTATAAGCGCTATTGAAAAGGAATGGAAGAGTATACCAATTAACTATATAGAAACACTGTATAAATCATTACCTAATCGCATATTCCAAATCATAAATAACAATGGCGGACATACAAAATATTAATAAAGTTTAGTTATTGCGATAACATCGTATTTTTACGTTTTAATTATAGTGCGTTTATTCAAATGTCGCAGGAGTAATCTCATTTTTTCTTAAAAAAGCGAATATTTTTGTACTGAATAAATAATTTCAGAAAGTAAAGTCGTAAATTTTCATCAAATATGATCTATCATATTAAAAAAATAAACCACATTAATTTCAACATCATTAAACAAAGATACAATGAAAATGTCACTGCGTTTAATCAAGTGTCGCGCACTGTAGTTTAAACAGTTACTTAAAATGAATAAAAAAAACGAATATTTTAATTTTTTTGTAATTATTACTTTTTAAACCCTAAGAATGGTACTAAATCTCCGGGTACTCTTTTGGTCAGTAGAAAGCCGCAGCAGCGACTGACGTGCAAATAACGCACCGTCCGTATTGATGAATTCTTCCAAGAGCGCGCCGCAGTCAAAGGGTTAAAAATTGTACTTTGGAAAATTTATGAACAGTACGTTCAAAACTAACTAATAACAAAAGCAAATAAAATCAATTGCAACGCTCTGTTGAGGACAAAATGGGAGACCTCCCCATTCGGTCGGTTAAGTGTTAAGCGATTCGTTTATACATACATATGTATGAGCCACGACGAACCGTTTACCATGCGACTCTGATAACCCAGGCCAGTGTTAATAATGAGCTTTATCGAGGAGTATCGGTTAAACGTTACGGTTCGCGTTATATTGTGTAATTCGAATGATAAATAGCGCGCGGTCAAAATAAATGACAGATTCTATAGATCTCGATCGGCTTGATGAATGATTAACGATGAACTGTTTTCAAAGAGATGTGGACTTTTTTCCTGTTTTCCCCATTTTCAGCTTGTGATTTCGAGGAGATTTTTAGTGATAATCGAAGCTTGACGTGATTCGAGCCCTATAATTGTATTTTAAATAAAATTATAGTTGTTGTTTGTATCGATTACTATTTAACGACGAGGATGATAATCGGAACAGTTTGGATTTAGAAATTAATCATTATGATCACTTAAATTAGTGTTCGATTATATAGTTGAAAACTTTAATTTTTCAACGAAGAAATTTACAGAAATTTGGATGCTTTTTTACATAGAATAAAAATAAGTATTACGACTACTATAAAATAGATAAGTAATCTTAAAACACTTTCATATAAATCATATTGTTCCAACACACCTTTCTTTATAGAATATTTCTAATATATGTTACAACAAAATAAAACTTTTAATATTGTTATAAACGGAAGCCTAATAAAGTTCTGCGTATACTTTTGTAATAGCTGTTATTAGAAACTTTAAATTTACCACGTCATCCGCACATACCTCTAACCTATAGATCGATAGATCTAGCGGCGTATCGACGTCTGTTAAAAAATGCGTCGCTGGCGAGCACTCCATCGTTAACGTTCATAATGAGTAACACGTTATATTATAATTCCTCATATTTTAATAAAGATATAATTGCTTAAATTAACCTCGACTCTTTGATTATGCTGATAGCTCATGCTAGAATTAACAATAAACCCAATATCTGTATTCTAATAATAATATTCTGTATACTATGTATATAAAGTAATACAGATACTACTTTACAAATCCATTTTAATTTTGCCGGGTAAATTGTCGGTAATACAAATCACATAAAATAATAGATGTTATACAATATAATGTTATACGAGAAGACGGATATAGAAGGGAGGAAGAGAGGTGCAATTAAGTGAGACACGGGTACACAAAGAAGTTTAAGAAGTTTAAGAAAGATGGGGAAGAATAGGCTCAAATGTCGTTTTTCTATTTATAGGTAAGAAAACTGTAAATAATGTAAAGAAACTTCAACTATTATTTAATAAATAATATCTCTATTTATAGTGAAACACAGTTCAGTTTATTTACCCCAAAAATTTTATAAAGAATAGACGAACATTATAT